>VDFB02303662.1:0-34919 GCA_007258455.2 Sequoia sempervirens
ATGAATGCAATCATGGTGTCAATCTGATGGTGGTGCCACCAACTTGTCTCTCCAACCCTCGTCTGTTGTAGAGCATCAACATAGTAATAAGCATAAGGCATCCCCTCTGCAAGGTGTGGTCTCTAGATAGGAGGACGGAATATAGCCACATGCTCCCATGCCCATATCATCAGCAATGTCGTGCCACACCCAATGCTCTATGCCCTCCTATAAGCCACCTCATGAAGCTGATGGTAGAGCATACCTAACAAACAAGGCCCCCAGGAATAAACTGTCTGGTCTCGTCTCATGCCCACTAACACATCACCCCAACTAATGGGAAACCCGTGTCCGCGACAGTCAGGAATCAGTATCTCGTCGATCAATGTTGCCAAAAATGCATCAAACTAGGCATAATGCTCCGCCATAAACTCCCAGCGGATCTCGTATCTCTCAATGTCAAGTCCTGCACCCTGATCATGATAGTAGGTCGTGAAGGTATGATGGCCATGCTAAGGATCATAGACGATCCTCTCTCCTCGAATTGGCAAACAAAGGATACGGTAGACATCCTCCAACGTCACGATGGCCTCTTCGGTCAGCAAATGGAACGAGCATGTCTCAGAGTGCCATCTCACATAAAGCAATTAGCAGCCCCCTATTTTCCTGAATAATGGGCATATAGGCAACATAATATAGACCTACCTGCATCAACTATCGTCGCTCTCACGGACTCAGCTAGTCTTGGAACCAGAAGGTCGATGGCTTGCTCTCTCAAGTATAGATAGGTGCTAGTTGTCTCTGCTTATGATCAAACAATGCATCAACACCTTACGGACAACCGTAATTATCATTATTATAAATCAAAAGCATTTAAAATTTGAAAGGCATCAAAATCAGCCTTAGTCAAAGTCAAAATCAAATGCGTCACGTTGACTTCATTTATATCACGAAAAGGCGTTTGCATCGTTTTGTACTACAATTGCATCACGAATCATCGATTGCACCATTTTTTCCCATACTTGCATCGCATCAAAGCATTTGTGTCATGCTTTATCACACATGCATCACTTCATTCGAATGTGTCGCTCAAACTAACGTTTGCATCGCAAAATATCATATGCAGCGTGATAACTCTCGAATGTGTCGCACTTTTTAGCAAATGCATCACACATCCTTAGTCTGCCCTAATTGCCTCTTGCACTTGCATCGTAACTCCTCAAATGCGTCGAATGCGAAGTAAAATACGGCTTATGTGCACGCACATGCATCGTTGCCCATTCGTTATTGGCCCTAACAACCTAAATTTTGCATGAAAAACAATGAAATGACTAGGTGGGTTAGAGGTACATACCGTTGGCTCTACGCCCTTTGGTCTCCTGAAGGTCTACACAATCTCATCGCGATGCTCGGTCACTGGAATCACCATCCTCACAGAAGTCCTCTTCGCTCGACGCTCTCAAATTTGCTAAGGTGAATAGTGAAAATGAATTGACTTTTACCCCTTTGTCAACCTATTTATAAAGTCAAAATGACATTTGTCAATTCTTTTATTACTAGAGGCCCTTTTGACCAACTTTGACCACCCTTTTGGAGGCTCTAAACATGCTAGAATTAAAAATCGGTTGCGCCATTGTTTTCCTGATCATTAAATTGACTTATCAAGATACTTTCCAATTTTTTCTATCACCTGGCGAAAATTTAAAAAAATTCTAAGGGGGCATCGATACTCTATACCTTCGTTGGGGCATGACTTTAATTTGTTTTCTTTGTCACAATGCGACAAGCTACATTATGACAAAGAGGGGAAAAATGTAAACACTTAAAAATGACCTAGGCTTGCAAGCTCTATTTTACCACTTTCGTCCTAGCATAATTATGACATTTAATTATGTCCTTGATCCACATTCGACTATTAATTAAATAATTTATAATTATTTAATTAATTCATGTCTCTTGCATTCTTCATGATTATTAAATAAATAAATTTTATTTTATTTATTCGATATGTCACTAATGGTCTATTATCTTCTTACAATTAAATAAATTTCTTAATTTATTTAATTCCTTGTCTTCTCGATTATTAAATAAATAAATTTTATTTATTTAATATGTCACTAATTCTCATAATTAAATGAATTCATTAATTTATTTAATTATCGGTCATAATCCTCTAAATTAAATAATTATCTTTAATTATTTAATTGCTAAATTTAACATTTCCATCATTTTAAATAAATAAATTATTTAAAATGATATCACATTCTTATCTGTCACTTCATTTTGGTAAATAATCTGAAAAAGATTATTTATTGTCACACAAAATCCTTATCTTGAATTAATTTAATTCAAAAAGGTAATCTTCTTCCAAAAAATCAAGTAATTGAGAAAATTCTTGATTTTCCAAATCTGCTTTTCAGTCCAACTCTTATCTTCTTGATTTTTTGAATCTCATAAATCAAGCAGTCTTTATCTTCTTGATTTTCAAAAATCTTTATCTTTTTGGGTAATTATCACATTTATTCTTGACCACCGATTTGATTTTATCAAATGACATCTTGACCACTCATTTAAAAAAAATTCCCTAACCCTAATTAGGGATTGTCACATGAGATCTCATCCACTGAATTTAGGCTTTGTCAAGTTTTAATCTCGTCCGTTCGTCCAAAATTATGTTTTCTATAAAATGTCAATTTTGCTCACATTTTAGACTTACACACCACTTCATTATTATAGGCATTTATACTTAGACATTAATTGCATACTTCACATTTTAACTTATTTTATTGGATTACTCATAGGCAATAGTCATTTGTCATAGTCACAAGCATAGTCTTATTTTGTCATTCAAATCCTTCAAAGCTTGTTTAGGACATTTTCATAGTCAAATATTGCTCACACACTCGATCTGAGGGAAATCATTACATTTGCAGCAAGTTAGAAGGTGCTATGGAGATGAATCATGGAGGCTTCAACAAGTAACAGGTATAATCATTCTCATTTATTTCATTAGCTTTCATTGTACTCAATAGAATCTTTGGGTTTTTATTATTAATATAATCCGCTAACTTTTAACCTAAAATTTACCCATTGATACAAATATAAAGTATTATGAAAGCATAATGAACTTGAACTGGCGACCAATTTTGAAGAGTATTACTGATGATCTAGATAAATTTATTGAAGATGGTGGTTGGGAATTTTTGAATATGGAAGCTAGTGATTTTGATTATGATAATTCAGAAGAGTTAGATCAAGGATATGAACCCTCTGATGTAGAAGAGGAATCAAAATTAGATTTCATGTAGCCACCATCAAGAGTGTTACAAGCCAACAAGATGGAGGGAATTCTTATATAAGGATAATTTTCAATGTTGAAGGTACTAGCTTTAATGCCAACTACAATGGCAACATTGAAATTCCCTAGCAGTATTTATGTTAAGGAAATTTCCTTTAGATGCAAGGATTCAAAGCACATCAACCATGTGGTAAAAATGATTAAATCCTAGAGACGATCTGTAACAATGAAAGAGTATAAAAAGCCAGAGAGAGCTACACTAGTGACTCAAGAGAAACTTCAACTTTCAAAAACAAAGCCAATTAGGTTGGTAGACGTGTGGACCAGGCTAGCATTTGGTGGAAGAGAACGAAAGATTACTAGAACTTTAGAGGCCCACCATAATGGATTTGGGTATTCAACCATGAGAGCAGAAGAGAGAGTTGATATCATGTATCAAAACATTAAGCATGCATTCTTCCAGCTAGCAGAGAAGGAGATGATTACTTTGCTTCATTTTCATTTGCATAACCATATCATGGCGTGGGAACCAAGAAGACCAAGGATGTCTAGTTTTATGTGGAGGTAATGGATGTGGTCCAAAATTTAGGAGGGGAGATCCTAATGTCTACTAAGAGGTATAAAGTCAGATGAATTAATTTCACCTACATGTCTGCCAAAGTTTACTTCCAATTTTTATGACTGTTAGAGTTTACTTACAAATTTGAAATTTCTTTTTGGTCATTTTGATGAGGATATATTCAACCAATGTGTAAGCACCTTTTGTTTGTATCAAAAGCATCTATGCATTGAAATAATTCTAATTATCTATGGTCTATAGTTATTATGTCTCACTTATTGGATCTTCTATTTTAATGTTTTCTATGGCCTTCTCTATTTGAGGTAGCACCTGACAATCCTACCTCCTTTCCTTAGTTGAGAAGTGGATTTGAATTTGGAAATACTGCACTTTAAAACTAGCGATGGTTTAAGGAGAGCTATTCTAGCTTTGTTGTTGACACCCTCAATCTTCAACAAGGACTTAGATACATGGACTGAAATGCAAGCTTTGAAACTTAGATTTGAATGTGCATAATTTGATTGATAATAGTTTTCACAGGCAATTGTCTTTAAATGACTATTCTAGATTGTCAATACGTGTAATAGTGACTACATCCTTATCAATTTTGGCTACCCTTATTCAAAATGCCTTGGCCTTTGGAATTGATACAAAGTTGTGCATTGTTATTCCATATTTGTAACATGTAGGACATTTAAGGGGTACAACTTATAGAAATTAAGTATTGTCATCCAAGGAAAACTTACAGATGGTGTATCAAGAACAATGAAAAATGCTTTTATTAGGGTTAATGCTTTCTTCCCCCACGCTGCTAATATTTTCCCCAAAATATGTTTTTTTAATTATTTCAATGCATCTCAAAATTCAATGTATTGATTAACATTGGTTACACATTTCAGTTGTTTATGCAAATGATGCATATATGTTAACTCAATCAGTGTTGTTACTTCGGTAGTTTGACTTCTAGGACAACCAACATTAGGCCATTATGTGCGGGAGCATGTTTGTGTTTTTAGTTAGTGTTTTTGGATAGCTCTACTAGGTGTTGAGGACATTCCCTTTATCTTTTGAATGTTAAGAAGTCAGAGTTTCAAGGATTTGTGAAGCGAGTAAGAGAGCTATGGGAGCATCCTCATCTAAAATATTTTGAACTAGAGTTTGATATACCATTTAGAGAGCTTGGTTTTCATGGAGTTCCTTTCAAAGCCTCTGCTTTTATTGTTCCTATGATAAACTGTTTGGTAGAGTTGGTGGAATTACCTTTCTTAGTAATCGCTATTAGTGAGATTGAGAACTGCTAACCTTGAGAGAGTAGGACTTGGGAAAAAGTCATTTGATATGTCTATTGTTTTCAAAGACTTCAAGCGGGATGTACTTTGCTTGTATGCCATTCCTTAATCTTCGCTTGATGGCATCAATGAATGGTTGAACTCCATGGATATAAAGTATTATGAAAGTAGAATGAACTTGAACTAGCAGCCAATTTTGAAGACTATTATTGATGATCTAGATAAATTTATTGAAGATGGTGGTTGGGAATTTTTGAATATGGAAGCTAGTGATTTTGATTCTAATAATTTAGAAGAGTCGGATCAAGGATACAAGCCCTCTTGTGTAGAAGATGAATCATAATCATATGAGGAAGGTTCAGAAGATGAATCTCTTGTGGAGTCAGAGGAGGATGATGAAGAAGAAGATTCTGAAGAGGAGGAAGGTAAAACATTGGATGAATTAGAAGCCAAAGCCAGAAATGCAGATAAGGAAAAAGGAGATGAGTCTAACAATGAAGAGGAAAAGCGACAATGAAAGGTAAAAGCTATAGGGAAGTCTTGGGCACCTAATATTAGAGATTCAAAAGGAATTCCTACCAAGAGGCATAAAGTCAGATGAATTGAGTTCATTTACATCCTTCTACTATTTATTCATGCACATAAACGGTCATCTTGTAATCATAAGATTTGAGCTTTATTTACTCATCCTACACATCAATAAACAACTCAACACAAGAGATGCAAATTGACATATTAACACAACAATATCCAACTAAATTATTGAAACTCAACTATTGATACCTCCTTCTCCATCTAGATTACAAAATCATTCCACTTTTTGTTTTGTAACATATTCTTTTTAAATTGCTTTGGATGTTGGCCATATTTATCCTCTTGTCAAAACATGGCACATGGACTAGTTAAACTAATTAATATGCAATCATTTACTTTTTCCAAGGAAATAAAATATATATATCATTTAACATATTAAATATACTTCCAAATGTGTAGATCAAGGCCTATAAACCTTTCTAGCCACTGCGATGCATGGCACGAAGTTTCTCAAGCCTAGCCTTGGAGGCCTTGTCCTGAAACATATATTAATTCAATTTAACTATGCACAAATAAAATTTAAATATCGTTAGGCCCGTTAAGGGGCTTGGTTGGGTTAATCTAACTAATTCATCTTCAGAGTCAAAAAAATGGGAGAAACCAATGGAAGGATGGTGGAAGGTAAAATTTGATGGGGCATCAAAAGGTAATCCGGGTCCATCAAGGGCCGGTAGCATTGTTCGAGATTGGGATGGGAATGTGTTACCCATTGGGGCAATGAGACTGAAGGAAGGATCCAATAATGTGGCTGAAGCAACAACAACTTTAATGGCAATTAAGTTAGTCAAGAAGTTAGGGGCCACAAGGATTCATGTGGAGGGTGATTCCTTGATAATCATCCAAGCAATAATAAAAGGAGGAATTGATGCTTGGCATTTGCAAGGTGTGATTAGGAAAATTATTGAAGAATTAGCTCTTTTTGAGGATTATAAGATTATTCATGTTAGGCGAATAGGGAATATGGAAGCAGATACCCTCTCGAAATGGGCTTTAACGTTTGTAGAGGTGGATGAATTTATAATTGAGTATTTTAGAGGAGTTTCTTTGGAGTAATTTTTGTCTATTGCATTTAATGCAAGGTGGTGTTAGTTAGTAAGTAAAGGAATGTTTTCCAAAAAAATTTAAGGACATGAAGCATTGATGAAGGTTTTGCTGCCGACACTGGACGTATGTTTGACATTAATGGTGATGGCTAGAAATTTGTATGTAATGAAGTTTTTCCTTGCATTTCCTTCGATGCTTCTTGGTTTGTGGGAGTAAGGAGAGTGTTAGGATGGTGGTGTGACATAGTCTGGTGGCTAATGTACTAGAGAAGAAATGAAGGCCAACTTCACTATGAAAACGAGGAGGAAATTGGATCCTTTTGTTGGCAAAGTGACGGTGAAGAGACTGTGTGGCTTGTTCCTGTACAAGGATGTGAAAGTGGTGCAATCTATGCAAATCATTCTAGGCAATGGCTTCGAAGATTTGAAGCACAAATATCAAACCAATATGGATATATACTTTCTAATCATGGTGTGGGGACTGGACTTAGGAGATTCAGTGGAGGTTGTAAGGAAAGTGATGAAAGCGTTGGTGCATAGGGATTTCTTTGTGAACATGGAGAGTATCTTGGAAGGGGCTATACTAGGACAAGGCTTTAATGTGAGTGAAGGCATGGAAGGTGTGGACCTAGAAGTAGCAGAGATAAATCACCCTTTCATTAGGTAGCCAAAAGGAAGAACCAAATTTGTGTGGAGAGAGGGTGCGGAACAAGGGTGGAAAGCTTTGAAACTGTGCGTCGAATTAATGGAGACTAAGGAGATAATAGCGGGACTCAAAGCCATCGCCAGAGAGGAGCTGTGTGAGAAGAAGGGTTTGCGTCCGAGAAAGAAGTGAGTTTCTCATGGAATTGTACCCATTGCATCTAGGCAGCGCTTCTGGAACTTTCACATAAACTCAATGCTCATTTTTTTTATAGTTTACTATGTTTAAGCTAGATGTTGATGTATAAGCAAAAGGGGTTAAGCCCTATATTTGGTTTCAATACTGTAAATAGCTGGGGTTTGGGTAATAGTTGGTTGGATAATTTTTAGGCGGTTGTGGTAGGGTTTTTTGATATGTAGGTTTTTATTCTGTTTTAACAGACATGATGTGACGGTGTTGGAAGAAATTTTTATTTGGAGCTTTGTATATTTTGATATATCTTAAATAAAATAAAAATATTATCATTGACCAAAAAAAAAAAATATCATTTAATAAATTTGATATAATCTTATGAGCAAATTCAAATACCTGCGTACTCTCCTCATTGGACTTCCTCCATGCATCCTGGCTTTGTGCTATAATATTTTGAGCCAAAGCTCAAATGGGTAGGGTAAAATTTTTTGTTGGTTTCTCAAAGGTTTTACAATTTATAATGATGGGACAATTTAGAGGTTGCCTAGACAGGTTAGGCCACGAACTAGTAAACAATCACGAATTCAAATGCAATACAAAGAGCAGTAAATAATTATGAATTCAACCAAGAAAAAAAATTGTAACCTTACCTATGGTGTTGCAAACTAAATCAAATTTCTCATTAGTTGTTGGTAGCACCTTGCTCTCTTCCTTCGTGCGGTGTTTTTCCCTTTTTTGTCATCTGATTTCTTCCTTCACGTGGGAAATTTTTAAATTTTCAATTTTGATTCAGTAGTCGACATTAGTTAATGTCAACTTTAGCGCCAAATTTTGGCCATTAATGTAATCAGTTTGGGTCCCCTAAGGCGGTGCCAAGTGCACCTAATTGAGTTCCTATTAGACTATTTTCATTGTTGTGTATCACAAGATCCAGAGTGTTGGAAATAATTCCAACTCCTACGTTGTTTTTGTGACCATCGTTGTCTCGTGGCTCCTTCATCAACTCGGTGCAGTATAGTGGTTTTTACTGTGGTCCCACAAGGTGCTTCATCCTTCTCAATGGTAATGTGGTGAAAGCTTCTGTGGTGGCACACGAGTCTTCCTTTTTTTCCTAGTGGTGTTACGGTGACTCTCGCAAGTCTTCTACCATTGGCGTGTGGTAGTGCAGTGACCACTGTTGTCCCGCAGCTCCATCAACTTAGTGCAGTAGAGCAATTTTTTACTGTGGTCCCACAAGTTGCTTCTTCCTTCTCAGTGGTAGTGTCGTGAAAGCTTTTTTGGCAACATTTTTATTCATAGAGGAGGCCATGGAGAGAGGACATGGACGGCATAGAAATACTAAATCACTGAGAGGAAAGTGGGTGGAAATAGATGAGACAACATTGATTAAGCACTAAATTTATTTTGATATTTTGTTGTGTGAGAAAAAATTACTAATGACCTTTTCATAAATGTGTTTGATAGCATATCATGCCATTGGAAATTAGGGGGGATTCCTGTCTTACAGTTGACTTAAGGAATGCCATAAGTCAATTGTCAGCATTTACAAGGTATGTGGTTATATGAAACGTTCATGTGTGAGAGACATAGAGATATTATATTGCATTTTCATTTATGACTAAAGGTTCATACTAATTTACTATTCTTATATTAGGTGGGTGACCTCCAAGGAGATCCATGAATCTAAAGTCCCTAATCTTTGAAATTTTTTAGTAATATTATGTTGTACTTGGACAATTGAAAACCTATTTTATTCTCCTACCAAGCTTTTTTATTTTCCATTATAATTCTAGACTAAACAACATTTGCGAGGATGGCCTTTTACACCAATATTAATTTGTATGAAGTTCATGAACCTATTGTCAAGCAATAAATTCCTTTCGTAGACAGGAAATGTAAAGGCTTCATTTAAGAAAAGATAAGTAGTCTCTTTCTGAGGGTAATCCACATGCAAAAAGTAAAAAGCACATAAAAAAATAATTGTACAGTAGAAAATCATATTCAATCAATTTTTGATAAGGAAAAACAAGTTTTGAAGGGGCCCCGAAACCTTTTACAACGACGCCAAGCTGTAAGAGAAATTAAACCACTAAGCCCAAAAAACCAAAAATCTGACATAAGATGGAACATTAGCAACCCATCAGCAAACCTATTGAACCAAAAAAGGAAGCACCAGCTACAAAAAATTATCTAAAACATTAGCGAGGCCATGTTCTCCTTGATGACCTCCTCATGCATACTGATAACATCCTTCAACTACTCAACAACAACAACAACCCTCTTCTTCATCTTGCTCCTCGTCTTAAGGCACGAACCCACCTGCATGTCCTTCTCCAGCATAGGAGTAGAAGCTTCCACTTTCTCCACCAGGTAAGAGCCACTAATCTCTTCAATCCTTTCCTCCATATTACCCAAGTCAAGTAATTTTCCAGTCCAATTCAATGCTTTCTCATTCAGAACAGAAAGACCCATAGCAGTGGTCTTCAAAGAGTTATTGCTGATATTGACCACCGTTTTCAAGTCCTCCGACATCTTTCCCATTTTATCCTCCAGACTTGCCACTCTGTCCTCTAAAATTTTATTAATAATAACTTCCAAAGAGGAAATTATTTCCTCATGAGAAACCCCCAAATGATCAGCATCGACCAATAGGTTATCAAGCTTAATAAGCATTGATTTCACTTTTCCTTTTATTTCCCACTCCTTTCAGTTACCTCTTAGCATAGCAACACAAACATCCTACCAATTTTTCATTTGAAGATTGAGCTCCTTAACCTCAAAAACTAATCACTTAACTAGGGAAAGTAGGTTTTTTGTCCCATCTTCGGCCATTCTACAAAACATATTCATGTCAATTTCATCCCAGTTGACTGGAGGCTGACCCTTATGCTCCAAGTCAATAGGGGCATCAGAACAATCCCTATTTTTTTCATCCTCTTCTTCGGCTAGGGAATCCTCAACCTCCACAACATCCTCCTTTATCCTCTCCTTATCTAGAAAATTCTCCAAATCATCTAACACCTCCACACTTTCCTTCTTCACTTCCTTCTCCATAGCAAAAAAATCTTGAGAACAATTAACTGCATCAATCCCCTGCATATCCATGGGGCCAATCTCATTAGGCTTCACCTCCATCTTAGAGTTACCCATATTAGTAGGGCCACTCAACTAACCACCCAAATTAACTAGCACCTTAAGCCCTTGCATTGGGGAGCTCTCTAGCAGACGATCCTTACCAGGAATAGGGTTCCCCAATGAAGCATTTTGAACACAATCAAAATTTGAAGGATCCACATCACCCACAGGATGACAACCCTTCAAACCCTCTTTTCCAGAAGACAATGCAAGATTCACATTTGAACCAAGGGAAACCACCTCAGCGCCTATCTAAATTTTCCTTTTGGCTGAAGCTTTAACTTTCTTCATGCCTTTGGTTTTCCCCCTTGAATATTTTCTAATAGAATTAGCCATAGTCTCCCACAACTCCACATCAGTCTCATAGCCCTTACCCCATTCTTTTGATTCCTCAGGGCCTCCTTCATCAATAAACATATCCTCATATTCTGACTCTTCCTCCTTTGAACTACCGACCCATTCACCGGAAGAGTCCCTTGTTTCATACCCATCATTTTTAACTCCCTTCTTACTAGGAGTTTTAGGGGTGACCGAGATCAACTTTAGCTTGATATGAGCAAAAATCAAACACATAAGCCCTTGATGAAGAACCACCTTCTTAGGGTTCTTTCTATGGTCTTCAATACTCTTCTCCATAGAATGTAACAGGTAAAAAGGAAACGAGACCGAAACATTATGCCTAAAATGGTTTAAGAGCATAAAATGGTGAGTGTAAACCATAGAGAATCTACCTTCAAGGGTGAAGTAGTGCATAATGGTCAACACGAGGTCCCTCCAAAGCGGCTTCAGGGACTTCCTAGCATAACCTCCACTTCCAATTTCCTTAATCTTCTTCCTCTTGTCATGTTTAAAGAAATTCACAAAAGCCTTCTTAGTCACTCCCCTGTCTCTGAAAAACTTTCTCCCAACAACTGAAAGACCAGTTAGCTCCATAATAAAATCCTCATCAATTCAAAACTCAACGCCTAGTAACTCAAAGACCTCCCATTCCATCCTTTCACAAAGAAATATGTTACATTAGGGTCTGGGCCTTGAATTCTCTGCATAAATTGAGTATCTCCCCCCAATTCCAAGTGCTCCCACACAATAGCATTTTTCTGAAACTCTTCATAGGAACTCGGCTCAATTCTGCACCGGTCACCACCCATAGTGATAGGCAACAAATGAAAACTCAAGAACACTTGGAAGAAATGAAAAAGTAAAATAAACTAGGCACTACTCAAAACAATACAACAAACACCCACAATATGTGTGGGCTTATCATTCCAAGTACAACCCTACCAAAACTACCAGTCCATCCTTCTACGGAAACCAAGGAAAGAATAATGAAATTAAAAGAGCAAAGGGTCTACGTGCAAAACCCAAACCTTTCCCCGAGAACATCTCACCTAGAAACAAGCCAGTTGGTCATCATTAGAAATACACTTCAGATTAAGAGGCAGCAATTCAAAAGAATCCCACTCAGATCTCTTGAGCAGTCACTCCCATGTTGGTAACCCCATCAGCCATCATGTTCGCTTCACGAAAAACATGTGTGATTTTGATCTCCTCAAAAGAGTTAATAATAGATATCGAGTCATTAATAAAATTGGCAATTGACCATGAAGGAGGACATTTCATCATGAGACAATTAATCACATTAAGAGAGTCCCCCTCTAGCCATAGTTTAGAAACACCTTGTTTCTTAGCCAAAACTAATCCATGATAAGCTGCTGCAACCTCCGCATAAAAAAACAATTGTATAGTAGAAAATCGGATTCAATCAGTTATGTCTTATTTTGCTTGCACACTTATCTGAAAGACATAGAGTATTCACCATATATTTCCTTGACAAAGAAAACATGTGATTTCATTTATTTTTACTGTATATCTCAAAAGTGAAATTGTTGTTACATAATGATGCACTAAGAAAATAACATATACAAAAAAATGCAAAGAAAATGTTTGAAATTTAACATGCTTGCAACCTACTATGTTGTGCTGAAAGGAATCAAGATTAACTGGGACAAGAAATAAAAATAAAATTTCGGTGACTATACTTAAAAGTGAACAAGATATGAAAAGTGTGGACAATGATGGTGCTGAAATTGAAAACCCTGATTCTGATAACATTATTGTTTTATGTTATTAGAGATAAAGAGCACATACAATTTTATATACATAGAAAATGAAGATTTGAAACTAGTAAACTGAAAATGCAAACACTGTAATATTTTAACTTAAACAATAATTCACATACTCACTTACAAAAAAGGGTGAAGCATTTTTTATTCAAACTTTGTTTTCTTTAATAGACATAACAGTAAAAGAATATTTATAAGTACAAGAATATATACATTGTTTCATAGAAAATAAGGAATGTTTCATAGAATATATCTTTAGAATGTAGGAACTTCCTCTGTTGGATATTTGGAAATTCCTACACACAAGTTTTGCTTTAGAGCGAAAACACCCAGAAGTGTTTCACACCGGCTCAAGGTACAATCATAAATTAATGCATGTTGTTGATTATTATAGATGGAGATTGGAGCAAATGCAGAGCCTGAATGTTCAACTAGCAAAAGAAGAAGATATGTACATGGACGTGGACCTAAAATTGTTAAAGAAACAATTCAAATGAGCGATTGTACAAAGACAAGCAGATTTATGATTTTATCTTTAGAATGTACAAACTTTCTCTATCAGATATTAAAGATGTCAGGTTGGATCAGAAACTGGATAAGAAAATTTATGATTTTATCTTTAGAATGTAGGAACTTCCTTTGTCGGATATTTGGAAATTCCTACACACAAGTTCTGCTTTGGAGCAAAAACACCCGGAAGTGTTTCAGACTGGTTCAAGGTACAATCCAACTTGGTTATAACACCAATAGCAATCCAATTTTTCCTGAACCATCCATACCCGAATGTTGCATCACAATCTATTCTTCTTGCACATAAAAATTCCACATATTAACCCCTTCTAAATAAAACTCAAAATACCATGAAACAATGAGTCCCCTATATTAGTAAGTAAGTAGGCAGTCTATAGGGCATAGTTTGATTTTATACAAGGATGCTCATGAAAGGAATCTTCAAGTGATAGTGAGTGAGTTCTTTGAGATTGCAGCTAATGGTGCAATATCCAATCTTAAAGGCAATTAGCAAAGTAGTAAATAAGCAAGAAAATCAAATTGTACACAACAAACAATTCACAATGTTATCTTGCATAATGCCTTAAGTTTGAAGACGAAAATCTCATTGTATCTTGATGAAAGTAGTGACCTTAATGGTCAATCACTGGAAACCATGATTTTAAAACATGTTATTGTGCTTATGGAGGCAACATTTTAAGCAAGGCGGTGAGTGGTGGTTTGGAACAATGGCAGGTATGAAGGACTTGCTTTATATGCATACTATGCAGTCTATCTTAAGACAACTTTCTTTGAAGAGATTGAAGGTGGTTATGGAACTCAAGGGTTACCATGATAAACATTAAAGAAAAGACAGATCTATTTAAAATCCACTATCATGAAGATATTAAAGATGTCAAATGCAAAACCCTAGCAGCTGGAGTAATGAACACAGTGTAAAAGAGGACAGTGTGCTAGGGTAGATTTAGGAGATCTCCACATTATCTAATCACTGGAAAATACATCATTTATTTATTTATTTAAATTAAAAGAAACTATTCTAAACCCTACATAGGACACATTGATACTTCAAAAGCATCTGATTTAATTTTTTAAATTAAAAGAAGTCATTCTAAACCCTATATAGGATACATTGATACTTCAAAAGCATCTGAAGGATTTTGAGATTATGCAAACATATGTCAATTAAATACCTGGATTACAAATAGTAGTGCAAACATTGTAACCCTTGTTGATTAGAGCAGGAATGAGATAAACAACAATGAATCCTATGCCACCTATCACACACATCTCCTTACCATTCTCTATCATTCTTTACTGAAACACTTCTCCATTTTGGTAGGCTACGCCTGAAAATAAGGTTTCAACAAAGGTTTCATTGTATGTTTATTAAAATGAAAACTCCATTATGGGGGGCTATGCTTGAAAATAAGATTTCAACAAAAAATTTAGAGTATGTTTATTAGAGTTCTAGAGTATTTTGGTAGGCTAAATTCAAATGAATTGTGACTGACATGATTTGCTACATTTAGTGTTGTAAATTGTAATGATGCCACAATTACCATACTACTACCATCTCTTATTATACCCACTGTAGTATGGTGGTGTTTTTCCCTTCCCTTTTTTTGTTTACCACACTATTACCTTGCTCAAGGCTTATTGTTGTAGGGTTGCGGTGTATAACTCTCTACCACATATGTTGCTCACCTTCCCGACAGTATAGCGGTGTATGCTTTTGATCATTACTTGAAGAGTGTCGATGAGACAATCTTCTTTGTCTTATAGATATCTCAATGTCTCATCGACATTAGATCTTATGTTCCTCTAATGTTGGTTGCCAGTGTCAATGAGATAAGTTAATATCTCTTGCTAATATGCCACTGTCTCATCGATATTTTCCTTCGACAGTATTTCTTTTATATATCAGTGTAACTCTGCCATGTCGGGGAGACTCATGCTTATTGCTATGGTATGGCAGTGTTTTTCCCTTCCCTTCAGTTGTTTACCGCACTACCACCTTGCTCAAGGCTTCTTGTTGCGAGGTTGTGATGTATACCGCTCTACCACATATGTTGCTCAGCTTCCTGGTGGTCTAGTGGTGTATGCTTTTGATCATTACTTGAAGAGTGTCGATGAGACAATCTTATTTGTCTTACTGATATCTCAATGTCTCATTGACATTACTTCGTTATATCCAAGAGTTGTGTTTTGCTGAGCACTTGTAGATATACCTTGTCGATGTGACGTAAGTGATTCTCTCCTCGATATTCTCGTATCTTGTTGACATTTCACTATTTTACATCGTCGATGAGACATATAAATAAGTCTCTTCAACATAGGGGTGTCTAAACTGGCACTAAACTCGAAGCTAAACTCAGAGCCAAAGGTGTCGTTAACAACGGCACCACACTCGAAGCTAATATCGGTGCTAAAGGCAACACTAATTTCGGCGTGAATTTGTGCTAAAATTAGTGCCACCTTGTCCTGATCGGCACAAATAAACGCCAAAAATAGCGCCATCCCGATAAATAGTGCCAACAACGGAGCAAAAAATGGAGCAAATCACAGGTATTTGTTGTAGTGCAAAGAAGAAAATGTAGGTATAAAATACCCACAATGCATGTGAATGATAAAGAACTTATCATCCTTCGATCCATTTTAATCTTGAATTCCATGAATAACATCATTGTTAATGATTGTGAGGACCTCCGTAGGCACTAATAGGTACCCTTCCCACACTTAGGAAGCTTGTAGAGACACACCATTGTTGGCATAGAAGTTCGCCAACTGATTACCCTCTTTAAACACATGAGATATCGTAATCTCCTCAAACTTCTTAAACATCATTAAGCAGTCATTAATTATAGCCTTTATCAACCATCTAGGAGTGGTTAAATATTATAAACATTTGAAAATGTTAAGAGAGTCCCCCTCCAACCAAAGTTTTTTAACCCCCTTATCATAAGCCAATTTAATAACATCAAAGGTAACTTCAACTTCAGCAAAGTGGTTCGTCTGAGTGCCCAAGGGGAGTGCCACCGCTACAATCAACCTTCCCTCCTCATCTCTCAACACCCCCGACACCCAACAAGTCCAAGATTTCCCTTAGACGCCCCACCAAAATTAGCTTTAATCCACCCTTTAGGAGGTCTTCTCCAAGCAACATTCTCTCTAGGTTTCTTTAGAAACTTGAAAGAGAAAGAAAGATATGTCTTAAGATTCCACTTAGCCGCCACTTTAGTAGTATACTTCCTAATAGAAATTCTAAGGCCTTTCCCCATCCTATCTTGAATACCCACCAGGAATTTTTCTTTAATTGCATGTTGAATCTTGGAGAAGACAACCACCCCAAAGAGCTTCTCTCCTCTAAAGACCCTGTTATTCCTCTCCTTCCAAAGCCCTCGAGCAATATGAGGGGTATCTATAGACCATAATAGTTGAAGGGAGGGGTTGAAGGACATACCCATTTCTCCAAAGAATCCCTGAAAGAGGTCGGAAATAACCAACCAAGGTTCCAAAGAGACAAGAACTTGCCCCAAACATCTTCAAAAAATTTACAATAAGAAATATATGGAAATCATCTTCTACATGTTACACTCAGAAAAATCACATCTATTGGGAAAATTAAACCCATGCTTACCTAGAATATCTACAGTCAAGATCTTCTTCTACACCAAAAGGAAGAAAAAGATATTAACCTTGGGGATTAAGAACTTAATCCAAAGCCTACCCCAAAAGGGGGATGATTAGGAGGCTTAGACAACAAACCAAGATCGAGAAAACTAAGAACTTCCCAGATGGAGAAGGGAACCAAACCAACCTATCAAGAATAGGATGGGAGGAAATATGGATCTGAGATAGGAAAATCTGAAGTGGGCAAAAGAAGGATCGATCATAAGTAAATTTTTCCACTTACCAGCATGGATGTAATAAACAACCTTACATCCAAATAACCTTTGGAAAAAATATTTTAAAGGACTCACCCAAAGCACATCCATAAGAGGCCCATTACCACACCACACATCCTCCCAAAAGAGAATCTAATTACCATTCCCCAACAACCATTTAGAACCATCATTAATAATCTTTCATGTGGACAATTTATTTCTCTAGATACATGACCCAACAAGGATATTAACAACCCCCAACATCTCCCCAAAATAAGAAATCCCAACAAGGTATTTGTTCTTACAGATGGAAGACCACCCGATATCCTCAAAGAGAAGATGCCAAGTAACTTTAGATAACAGGGCCAAATTGAAATTTTTGATATTCTTGATACCCAAGCCTCCTCATTTCTTAGGTTTACACACATTATCCCAAGCCACCAAAGGGATTTTATTCCTTTCCTTTGATACCGCCCAAAGGAAGCATTTTTTAATCTGCTCCATATTCTCCACAAACTTAAACAGAGCTTTAAACAAGATTAAAGCATAAACATGTAAATTTTGCAGAGAGGCCTGGATGAGATGCAGCTTCCCAAATTGACTAAGTAAAACACCTTTTCGCCCAACCGACTTAGAATTGAACCAGTTAAGAAGCCTGAGCCAAAAAGAATCGAGAAGCTTCTTCTCACAAAGCAGGAGGCCAAGATAGGTTGTAAGGAAACTCTCCACATTGCACTTCAAGATAACAACCAACTTGGCTTGAAGAGGAAGAGGAGTATTGACAAAAAAGATCTCAATCCTAGGGAGGCTCACCAATTGCCCCAATGTTTTCTCATAACCTTCCAAAATAGCTTTGATAGACTTCACTTCCTTCACCAATTCCATGCCCAGCATAATAGTATCATCAAAAAAATGTTGATGCGAAATAGGCCTACAAAGTGACGAAGGTTTGATTACCCTACAAAACCCCAAAGGAAACCTTACGTTGGATATATCTACCCAAAACCTTTTCCATAATAATAAAAAGAAAATGAGAAATCAGGTCCCCCTACTCGAGTGCCCGAGAGCTCTTGAAAAAGAGGGGGAGAGCCATTAATCAACACCAAGAAACTTGGGGAAGCAACCATTTGCAAAAAGAGCTAAAGAAATTTGTCATCAAAACCAAACCTCAACAACACCTTAGCCAAAAAATTCCAATTGACACGATCATAAGCTTTCACCAAGTCAAGCTTAAGGATAAAACTTTCCTTCTTGCTAACCGACAGGGAAAGAATAATTTCTTGAATCATAATGATAGAGTCTAGAATTTTTCTTCCATGAATAAAACCATTTTGTTTCTTCAAAATCAAAGAAGGAAGGATGTCTTGAATCCTAACTTCCAAAACTTTAGAAAAAATCTTGTAGATGGAGTTGCATAAATTAATAGGCCTAAATTCACCAAACAACTTAGCACTAGAGACCTTAGGCACCAAAACAAGAAAAAATGAATTCAACTCTTTAAGCAACCTTCTGCTACCAAAGAATTCCTTAGTCACATTAACAACATCTTGGCCAAAAATGTCCCAAAAAGTCTAAAAGAAAAGGAAGGGGAAGCCATCAGGACTCCAAGCTTTATTCCCTTTAAATGAAAACATAACAGCCTGAACTTCCTCTTTAAAAGGAATACAACAGAGCCGCCTGTTATGATCAACAAAGACAATACTAGGGATGGAGTCCAAACTATCATTTGCCACAACCCTATAGGAACCAAATCATCATTAAGCACATTTGTAAAGTATTCATTCACTTTCACATGGATAACATCTAGATCCTTAAGTACAAAATTATCCATATGTATGGATTTAATTCTATTGGAATCCTTATGCTTTAAAGAAGTAAGACGAAAAAATTTAGTATTGCAGTCTCCACTCAGTAGCCAAATGGACCTAGACCTTTGCTTCCAAAAGTCTTCTTCTTTAGAGATGACATCATGATGGTGGGAGAGGAGACCATATTCTTCCATCTTTGAGGCCCTATCCATACCATTACACTGAATACCCTATTGAACCACATCCAACCTTTCCTTCACCACCTTTTCAATCTAAAAAAATTGACCAAAAGACTCCCTATTCCATATTTGAATTTATTTTTAAATAAAGGAGAGCTTCTTAGCAACTCTATACATCGCATTTCCATGAATTTTTACCTACCACCATTTATTAATAGAAATTCTTAGGTTAGGATACCTTAGCCACATAGCTTCAAAACAAAAGGGGATGCCTGTCTTCTTGACCAATTTATCCATCGCAAGCGATATGGGAAAATGATCCAAGCCACATCTAGTTAAGGAAGATAGAGCACATGAATAGTTAAGGAACTAGTCCACTGAGACAATATCCCTATCCAATCTAACTTGAATCAGGTCCTTTCCTGCCCTTCTATTGGACTAGGTAAAATAAGTCCCTTGTAAATCTAGATCAATAAGAGCATTATTATCAATGAAGTCCCTTAAGTCAAATCTGCTATCCACAAGAACCAGATAACCCTCTCCTTTCTCATAGAAATTGAGAGTAGCATTGAAATCTCCTATAACAAGCCAGATGGAATTAGGAAACAAAGGTCATAAAGACCCTATATCAATCCACATACACTTTCTAGCTCCTTTTAAATTCATAGCATACACATTCGAGATAACCCAAGAAGTAACATCCTTCAGGAATATAAATTGAGTCTCAATGTGATTAGAATTAGAAAAGAGAGCCATCCATTTCATAGATTTAGGGTTCTAGAAGGTAGAAATACCACCTGATGCACCATCCTTATCAAACCCATAAACCCACACTCTTTAAATAAGCCATTCTTGAATTTATCAATTTTTTCACATAACATTTTAATCTCCTGAATGAGTAAAATATCCATTTTGTGGTCCCTACTAAGATTTTGAAGGTCATGTTTATGAACATGGTTAAGCCCCATAATATTCTAAGAGATTATCTTCATTTAAACTTGGTTTTTGTGCTCTTGGAGCACATATCAAACAAAGTCCTTTGAACTCCCTTATCAATATCCTTCTTGCTCTCTTTTTAGCTTTTTTTTTTAGGATGAGGGATTTCCTTGCCCCCAACCTTAGATCCATAGTCTTCCTTTTGTCTATATCTAGTCAATATTCCTTTTAAAACATGAGGAGAGTTGCGAGAATTCTTCTTATTTTGACTTTTCACCAAAATGAACAAATCGTCATCACCAGATTTCTAATCTTCAAGAGGACTAGACTCTTCCTGAAACTTAACTCTTGGGGGCACCTTATCTCCATATATCCATCCACTTGCTTGAATTATGTGACAACTCCAAGTCATCTTCATAAATGGACTCACCATCCTTCACCTCACCCAAGCCTAATAAGGCATCAAAATGAGAATGGAGTGAGGCAACCTCCAACCCCTCCTCACCCACCACACCCTCTTGAAGCTCACAAGGGGAGGGGAAACCATCTGCAAAAAGTATCTTGGAAGGTCCCTCCACACCCAAAACCAACACTCCATTCTAGCTGATAACCAGATCCTCCAACACTCCATTCTGACTAATAACCGGAACCTCAAGCTAAGCTTCTTTCAAGTTTTTCTTTTCTGCCCAAATCTTGGACACTAGTTTAAGGGTTTTGGATGGACAAAGCTTCACCCAATGATTTGACTTCTTACAGTGAAAATAAGAAAAGTGAAAACAAAAAATAAAGTCAGGAAGGGAGGTCGACTGATCAATCATAACACAAATACTGACAAACACAAGCCTCCTTCTAGACAACGTTATATCATCTAAATTCAGCAAGCTACCAAAAGTGTTGGCAATACCTTTAAAAATATCTTCATCCCAGAATTTCATAGGCAAACCAAGCAACCTCGCCCAAACCAGTGTCGAGTTGAAGAGGCACTTTGAAAGATCCAACCTTGGAGCCCAAGGCTGTAAGGCTAAGGTAAATTTACTAATGATCCAAGGGCCTTTAGCAAAGACTCTTCTCATGTCCTCCTCACAATAGAAATAGAAGGAGAAGAAGCCTTTAGCCGTAGCAACAATAATCGCTTGGCCTTTCAACGACCAATGTTTGGTCTTGACCCTAGAAACTTACCAACAAGAGAAAAATCCATAAGAGAAATACTTTTCCACACTAAAGTGTCTAGGATAGCCAATGTTACCTCACTAGAAGCAGAGGTCGAATGTGCCACTATAGGAGGGAAAGAGCTCTTACCTTTAGGTTTTAAACCAAAAAAATTTAACCATAGAGAAGCAAATTTGATGCCTGACCCCACCTTTCCATCCCGACCACCCGCACACCCCCCACATCACTATCCTTAGGCACAAGAGGAAAATACTAACCAAGAGGTGAGGATTGACCATTCTTAGCACAAAAAACCTCCTTTTTTTGGAGCTTTTTTTGAACCTTCACGAGGAGCACCTTGAACAACACCCAGAACCCTGTCACCATCAAATACCACTGCTTCAACAACAACATCACTAACATGCAACCTGAACCTCCTAGCGTCTTTTGCCAAATTCAAATTCAAACTTGGAATTCTCGCTTCACCATCCACACCACCATCGCTCTCACCTTCCATTGCTTTTTTTTTAACTAAATTTGTTACACTTCGAAAATTAATTGTTAACGTGTGAATACAACTGTAGCATGGCAGATTGGTGTGAGGAGCGACTAGAAGTGTGAAGGGAGCAGGAAGCAGGACGACAGGACAGCAGGAGTGAAGGAAGAGCAAAGCATGGCGAAAAAGACTAGGCAAAGGTCGGTAAAGTGGGCGAGTGGGCGGCCGAAGTAGAAAAAGAATTTCCAATGGAAGATCTCAAAGTCAGGTGTGAACACAAATAGTTTGGGTTGACAAACAATCACCAGAGTGATCGACAACAGGGCAAAAAAGGAGGCCCCTTTGGTGGCAAGGATTGGTGAGATGCAGATTGAAATAAACCTGGAGATCATACCCCACAGTGGGTTTTTCATGATGGCCGATGGGTTGATGGATGCCATCTGGATTACCATCAATTTAAGCAGGAGGAAAGCTTTTGCCCTAGGAAGAAAGGGTTCAATGATTCCCAAATCAGAAACCCAGGACCACCATGGATTTGGCTGCGTGTAAGGAGATTCGAGTCAAACAACAATGCAATACATCATAGATTTGATCACCCCTATGGTAGAGCTTCAAAGCAGAAAATAGACTTAATCAGTAACAAAGACTACCAAAGACAAAGGAATGGGAGGTTATGGTATAAAGGCCCCTCAAGGGCAAGCATGGTGGACTCTTGGAGGAAGAAGCCAAACCCTCAATCAACTCCTATGGAAATGGAAAAACCAGGGTCTCATCGAAGAGGGGTAGAAAAAAAGGATGGATGGGAGGATTGGTTGGACAAACAAGGAAGAAAACCAGATCAACAACTCACACCACCATCACAGAGAATCACAGTAGAGGTAGAGTTGATGAAAGTAAGGATCAAAATTGGTAAGCTAAGGGACTGTGGGATGTTTATTAAATGGGGTGGTATTCTCAAAGAAGAAGGATTCGTGGAGAGTTGGTGTTACAAAAACTGGGGTGGGCTAACCCAGATTTGTGCCCTAGAAAATAACTTCTTTCTTGTTATTTTCCCCTCTAATCAAGCCAAACAGAATGCCCTAACAAGAGGTCAACATTATCTGGAGAATACCAGTGTCCACCTTGTAGATTGGTATCCAAATTTCAATCCCTAGAAACACAAACTAAAGGAAGGTCCAGTATGGATCCGGATGTATGATCTCCCGTCGGAATACTGGGAAGAAAATTTACTAAAAACCATTGGGAGTAAGCTTGGTTCTTTCCTGGATTTTGATGAAATTTTGATAGATAGGAGTCAAGGGGCGTACATTAGGTTATGTCTAGGTTTATCCCCTCAACAAGAGATCCCATAGGAAATAGATCTACTAACAGAATCAAGATACAAAACTTTAAAAGTTGAAAGGGAAGATCAGCTGTTGCTATGCCCCAATTGCAAATATAAGGAGCATGGGAATTTAACCTGCTTTGGAACCATTCGTGCTACTAGGATCAATGAAGATGAACAGAGTGTGAGGAAGGAGCAGAAAGGCAAGGAATTCATGGTGTGGGAAGATCAGTCAAAGAACGCTATTCTGGAAGACCATTCAATGAGATTATTAGTGGGAAGTTGGGATCAAAAACAAGGGGGCAAAGGGGAGCCGACTTCAACTATCTCAAAAGCAAAAATGAGCGGGACCATTCCAAGTGCACCTCAAGTACCTATGAGCCCTCCACTCCGGTATACTCAGTAAGGAATGTTGTGGTAGGCATAGAGTTAGATGTGAGAGAGGGGAATAACAACAAAATTCTGAAAGAAGTTGAGGCTATAATCAGGGCAGAGGTGGAAGGCGAAGGAAATCCTGCAAGGATTGAAGATAGGGAAGAAGCAGGGCAGCAGCTGATCGGTGAGCCCCCACAAACAATAAGAATCATAGAATTTGATAACAATACGGTTGAGAATCCCAATTCAGAGTTAGAAGTAGGTACTGAGCTCAGTCTGCCTGTTTCAGACACAGAGCTGGAACATGACACAAGCGAAGAAGGAAACCTGGAATCAGATTCTGATGTGGAAGATGGGTTTGGGGAGGAAAAATTAAACATTCTAGAGGAGCGAAGCATAGAACAGTCCCAATCCAAATTAACAAAGCCTAACATTGCACTGAAAAAGAAGCGGGGTGCCAAAACAAATAAGGAAAAATTGGAGATAGCTGGGAATGCCAGGGGGCAAAGGAAATTAAGGAACGGGAAGGAGATTATCCTTCTTGTGGAGGCATGTAGATCATAACCTGGAAGGCTAGGGGCTTAAATGCCCCTAGCAAGTGGCGCTTATTTAAGTGCCAAATTGATTTAAGCAAAAGTGACATGGTTTTAGTTCAGGAAACAAAGTGGAGTACGGAGGAATCACAAAATAAAATGAAGTTGTGGAGACAGTGGGAGGGGTTTTTTGTTGAAGCTATTGGCACTTCTGGTGGTCTAGGGATAATCTAGAATCCACTATTCATTAAATGCACACTGATCAAGTCCTCCCAAAATTGGATGGTGGTAAAATGCAGAATCCTTAACCAAAATAAGGAATTCCAAGTGTTAAACATTTATGGCCCGAACCTGACTTTAGCAAAAAGGCTCCTATGGCAAGAGATTAAGCTTTGGTTGGTTGAGCAGAATGGTATACCTACAATTATTGGGGGAGATTTCAATGCCACATTGTGTAGCGCTGAAAAGCAAGGGGGTCTACTGCCTATCCCCAGAGTGCAACAAGATTTCCAAGAGCTTGTAGATGATTGCAGCCTAAGGGAGATTGCCACGTCAAATGGAAGATTTACCTGGACTAATAGGAGGAAAGGATTCACCAATATAGCAGAAAAGTTAGACTATTTTTTCATCCAGGGGGAGTGGGAGTTGCAGAAGGAGATCTTTGAGGCTGCACTTCTACCTCATACGAGATCTGATCACTTCCTAGTACAATTGGCACTCAATCCAGAAATCCCAAAGGGTGGAAGTCCTTTAAGATTCGAAAACATGTGGCTTAGGGATGAAAAACTGTATGGCCTAATAGAAACTTGGTGGGATGAAGTAAGGGTAGGAAAGAACTCAAAACTGTATCTATTCAGTCAAAAGCTTCAACACATCAAGTCCAACCTGAAGGAGTGGAATAAGGAACATTTCAAGAACATCTTTGAAGAAAAAACAAGGGTTGAAGCAGAATTAAGCAAACTAAATGAGAAAATCATAGAAAGAGAAATGGTATGGGAAGATTTTAGACTGGAACAGAAACTCAAGATGGAGCTGGTAGAGATAATGGCTAGGGAGAAAGCATTTTGGCGCCAAAATTCTAGAGAGGTCTAGCTCAAAGAAGGTGACAGAAACACTAAGTATTTCCACAGAATAGCTATTGCCAACAAAGGGAGGAATAGGATTTCAGAGATTGAACGTGAGGATGGCTCCAAAACTCTATCATTGGAAGAGGTGAATCAAGAAGTTGTCCACTATTTTGAAACACTGCTAAATCAGAAATCTGAGGATCATGCCGAGGAAAGGGAGCACTTCTTGAATCACATCCCGTCCCTAATCACTAAAGAAGACAACAAAGAACACTTCAAACCAATCAGCATAGAAGAAGTACAGAAGGCTATATTTCAGCTCAGAGCAGACAAAGCCTCAGGTCCAGATGGCTTCCCTACAAGGTTCTACCAAGTTTTTTGGGACATTATAGGCGGTGATCTGCATAAGGCAGTTGAGGAATCCAAAAGGAGGATGGTGATGATTGGCACCCTAAATCATACTTTCATCACAATGATCCCCAAGAAAAAAGAGGCTACAAAGTTAAGTGACTTCAGACCCATAGCTCTATGTAACACTACATACAAAATTGTCACTAAAATCATAGCCAATAGATTGAAGTCAGTCCTCAAGAATATCATCTCAGATGAACAAAGTGGATTCTCCCCAGGTTGCTCCATTGTTGAAGGTATTATCATAGCTCATGAAGCGATTCATTCTGCAAGAAAAACAAGATCCCCGAGTATGGTAATCAAATTAGACATATTGAAGGCTTATGACCTAGTGGATAGACAGTTTCTAATGAAGGTGCTAGGTAAATTTGGTTTTTGTGATAGCTGGCTGAGATGGATTGACAGCTGCATCAATACTCCTAAATTCTCAGTTCTAGTCAACGGGGTAGCTCAAGGATTCTTTAACACCTCAAGAGGCATTCGGCCAGGGGACCCCCTCTCACCCTTTCTTTTCATTATTATGGCAGAGGCTATAGGAAGTTCCATATCAAATCTAAAATCAATTGGCCAATGGTGGGGAATTGAAATTACCCCAGGTGTAGAAGCTGCTTTGCATCAACAATTTGTTGATGACACGATCCTATTCGGGCAAGCCACAAGAGGGGAAGCAAGAACTATTAGAGAACTTCTAAGCAACTATAGCAAAGCATCTGGGCAAAGTATCAATTGGAGGAAGTCAGAAGTTTACTTCTTAAATGTGCAGCCTAGCTTGCAGAGGGACTTAGCAAGAATCTTGGGCCTAAGGATCGCCAGCTTCCCTGGTCGCTTCCTAGGATTGCCATTATTTGGAGGGCACAACAAAAAATGTTACTGGGAAAATCTAATCCAAAGTTGCAAAAAGAATTTGGAGTTATGGAGAGGAAAATGGCTCTCTTTTGCAGGTAGCATTTTAATGTTGAAAGTGGTGCTTGTTGCCATACCGATCTACTCCATGTCTTGTATGAAGATCCCTAAATCAGTCGTTGATAGTCTTATCCAAATCACGAGGCACTTTTTCTGGAATGGTCCAGAGGATAGTCATCAGCTACCTTTAATGTCGTGGGACAAGGTGTGTAAACCATTCAGGGCTAAAGGTGCAGGTTTAAAACAGCTCCATATCATGAACCTCGCAATGGGGGCAAAGTTGGTATGGTGCCTATACCGAAATAGTGAGCGAAGGTGGGTGCAAATTCTCAGGAAGAAATATTTAGACTCAAATGAGCCAATTTGCATATTGAACACACTGAATCCACCAAGAGGCTCTGCAATTTGAAATTTTATCTTGGAAAGCAGGGGAATCATCACTAAGCACATAACTTGGGAGATTAAGGATGGTCGGGCTACTTCTTTTTTGGGAAGACTCATGGGAGGGGCATCCTGCTTTGTCTACAAAACCCGAACTAGCTGCAATTAAGGCTGAGTCTACTAGATGTTGGGGGAAAAAAGTAAGTGACTATGGGCATCTGGTAAATATAAATGGGATTCATAAGTGGAGATGGAAGTCTCTGGGCGCCTTAAATGTGTCTCAAGAACAAAAAGACTTATTGTGGGAATTCTTGCAGGAAAGAAGTATAGTGTGGTCCGATCAGAAAGATGTTATCAGATGGTGTGCATCGAAGGATGGGGAGTATAAGGTGAAAACTGGTTATCGAATTAAAGAAGTTGTGCTGGAAGAACAACAATGGCTGAAGGATCTGCTTTGGGGTAAACACTGTCTGGACCTAAAGTTGGATCATTTGCTTGGCTGGCGATAGAGAACCACATCCTCACATGTGATCGTTTAACGAAAATTGGTATCATAGGTCCGAGGTGATGTTATCTATGCAAAAACCAATTGGAAGATGCAGACTATCTTCTTTTGCATTGCCCATACTCAGACTTTTTGTTGGAAGTATTTTTTACAAAAACTCAATTTTCAGTGCCTTGTTCCACAATGTCTGAGGGATTGGTTTTGGATATGGCCTAGGGGCTATAAAAAATGCCTTTTTGGCAGTCTCTGGTAGGTAATTCCTTCGCTAATTGTGTGGGAAATCTGGAAAGAACAGAACAAAAGAGTTTTCAAAGAGCAATCTATGTCGAGAGAACTTCTATGTAAGAAAATAGAACTGGCAATCACGGAAGTAGTCAATGCTGCAACTCATAGAAGTTCATTGAAGAATACTGTATCCATACAATGGGACGATAGGATGAAAAAAGTTTTCAATGGTCTATCCATTCCCACTCTCACGGGTGATAGTGGAACCTATCAAAAAGCGAAGCTGAGGAAAGAAGCTCACTGGTGTGCTCCAGAAAAAGATTGGGTAAAAATTAACTTCGATGGCGCTTCAAGTGGTAACCCTGGTCCTAGCGGTATTGGATGTGTGATTCGTGACGAATATGGGACTGTTTTGGTTGATTGTGCAGAATTCATTGGCACAAATACAAACAATGTGGTTGAATTTCGTGTAGCACTCAAGGGTTTGGAATTGGGCAGGGAGGTAGGTGCTCGAAAGATACATTTGGAGGGTGACTCGCTACTGACTATACAAGCTATTTGCCAGAAATGCACCCCAAATTGGAAATTACACAAATGGCTTGATCAAATTAACTTACTGATAGTGGAATTTGAAGATTTCAAAGTGAGTCACATATACAGGGAAGGTAATACTTTGGCTGATGAATTGGCGAAACGAGCAATAAGCATTAGGTGAGCAGGCAGTCAGGTGTGGTGAGGTAGATTGAAGGGCATCCCCTTAGTGTATGTTTCACCTATCGAAGGCTAAATGGGGCCACACACATCAAATGCAGTTATCCTGAAACTGGTGATTGTTTCGGTATAAATCAAACATTCAATGGCATACGACTGACACTGGGATCGCCTAATCTTTGAGGGCCTCTTGACGAGGTTGTGAGTGATGCTTGGGACACAGCAAGAATGGCAAATGCTTTGGTGTTGGAGGAAGACGTGGTGTGGAGGCAGGTTGAAGGACGTGTGTTGGAAGCCTTTGTCATTGTGGATGCTCATTTGGGCGGCGGTGTGGACAGTCACGATTTTACCCCCTGATTTTGGTCAGTGGTGGCTCTAGGTACAGCAAAATGGTCAATTTTGTTTGGCTAGTTCTTTGGAGTCCTGATCTGTGATAACGGGTTAGTTATCTGGTTATGAATAGAGTGGCTCACGAGCCCCCTTTGTTCCTCATTGTAAAACCTTTTCACTTTCAATATAATGGGTGCTGGCCCTACCCAACTATTAACTTATCAAAAAAATATAACTAGCTATTGCACTTTAGGTGTGCAATTGGGTACGCCGAATAATTGGTTGAAAATGATAACAATTGACATATTAAGAAGAGGAAAGATTGAAATAATTTTGATGCAAACAATTGTTTACCTTATTTGATTTTGTGTAGATGTATTGGTTGGAATAGAACAATTTGTATGTAACTTATTAAAACAAGACATTTTAAAAATGAAATGGAAATAGTATAGGAAAATAAATGAGCTTAAAATAATGTGAGATAAAAATGTAGATTTAGGATTTATATACAATGTTGAAAATGAAGTGTTTTTTATTTAATGTTTAATTTGCATTACATGAATCTATGCAATTGAATATAATAGTATTACCATAGTGCAACATGGTGATATTGAACTCCAATTTAACATTTGTAGTTTTAGATATAGGGAGGAATTTAGGTGGTGAAATTATCGACAAAACATTACATTTTGAATGTGTTAACATCTTTAACTTAAATTGTTTTTGGTTTTTTGGTTTGTGGAGGAGGATGCTTGGGAACAGTAACACTTAGTACTCCATCTTGATAGCAGGTGAAAATGTTGACATCCTCATTCTCCTACCTCTTTCGCTCTCCACTGATTGTCAGCACATTCTCATCCTCTACTTGAACCTGCTTGTTCTCAAACACACAACAACTGGTTTGTTAGTTCTAGTGGCTAGTGATTTGAAGCTTTTTTATCCCCTAGATGTAGAGAAAATGAGTGTTTGAGATTGTTATAAGGGAAATACCTTGATGTCATTTTTCTTGAGGTCTGGCATGTCGGTTATGAAGACATAAGAGTTGGGAAACTCTTTGACATCAACGGGAGTGGAAGCCATGGATGTGTTGTCTAGAATATAACTGTGTGTTGGATTATTGAGGAGTTTCTCCATTTCGTGAGGGACTACGAGAAGCTCGTGAACACTACTCAACTGGGGCTCCATCTCTTATGACAGCTCTGCATTCCCATCTAATTTCATCATCATCTCATTCATAATTATCCAATTGTTAAATAAATTATTCACAAATTATAGAGAAAACATTAATCAATATTTTTAAGTCTCCTTGTTCGACGACTTTTATGCACGATTTTTTTTTTTGCTAAATGCAAATGAATCCATCTTATCTTTGGAGTTTAAATTGATTCAAAGATTATAAAATCTAACTATGGTAGTAAAATCTAATAAAATAGAATCAAAAGATCATTTGCCTACCTAAGAGAGCAGATATTCCATATAGGTTTAATATAATTTACAACAACTAAAGTATATCAATATTGGTAGTGAAGTAAATAAGAAAGTGGCATACCTGTAGTAGGTGAAATGCACTTCAATTGTTTGAGAAGTTTGGGATTGACATTACTGTCAATCGATTCTCTTCATTTTTCCGGCGTGCAACATATGGGCTTTGTTGCATGCGTGCATAGCGTTGAAATGTGAAGGATGGGTGTATGCGAAGACTTTGTAGATCAGGTACTCGTGAAATAGCAGTGAATGTGAGGCCTTGCCGGTCAATGTTGCCAATGTCGATTGTGGCCCTTGGAAGTGTTAATCCTTGTGACTTATGAATTGTCAGTGCCCAAGCCATTTTAAGTGGAATTTGACGGCGAAGTCCACGGCTGATTGGGGTTATAGGGACATTGTTTGGATTGTTATGGTCCCAAGGTGGGCCAATGTAATGTTTGAATTGAACAATGACAAACAAGGGTAGCTGAGGTGGTTTTTCACCTTTGTTGTATACAATTTCTCTAACCTGTCCAAGTGCACCATTGACAAGTCCAGTTTCGACCCAAATATTAGAACATAGCATGACCTCTTGGCCAATAGACAACAAAATATGAGCTTGAAGTTGCTCTTCATCTGGATTTGTGTATGATGACCCTCTGAGTTGCTCTGCAGTAGAAAGGGCAACAGGTGTTGCCAAAGATAATAACATACGTTTGTTGTGTAGTAACACCATTTCGTTTGTTGCAAAAAGGTGTATGGCAGACATGAAAATAGAGTTTTCCACAGCATTGAGCGATGAACTTGAGCGTGACATTAGGATTTCCCAATCTTCTTGTGTAGGCTCTGCATTCCGTAGATTTGAGAGAAGTGCACGAAAAGCAATTTGGGAAGGAGCATCACCAACTTGTCGAAAAAGCTTGGTCAAAGTTACCACTGTTGTGAAGCTGCGCCATAGTGTGCCACCATATGAAGTAGAAGCATACATGGGGATATCTTTAACTGGTGGTAGTTGTCCCAAGTCACCAAAGAGAATAATTGAGCGGCCTCCAAAGGGAAGGTAGTTGTGGGAAGGGAATGCCTATCGTAGTCGCATGTCAATACATTCTAGCAACTTTGGGCCTACGAAGCTCATCTCATCTACTAAAATGTACCTTATAAAGTACATTTTTTCTTGGAAGGCCGCAAGTGTTTGACCTTGTAGGGGGGCCATTTCTTTTATTGGAATTCGAAGGGCAGAATGAATTGTTGATGCTTGAATGTTGAATGCAGCAACACCTGTAGGTGCAAGAAGTAGTAAAGGTGACTCGTGAATTGGAGCAGAGCTACTAAGAGCGGACCTTATCTTCTTTATGAGGTGTGATTTTCCAGTTCCTGCAGTTCCTTGAACAATGAGCTTTAATGGTGGCTGTAATGGAACAGAGGTTAGATGAGACCAAATTATATTGAATGCATTTTGTTGTTGAGTAGAGAAAGTAGTAAGGCTTTGTTCATTGTGATCACGGTGCACTTGAAAGGTTGGCCGATTGCAATCTATGAAAGTATTTGCAAGATGCATTTGTTGTTCGGTGAAGCTAGTATGTTCCCAGTCGTGGTGCATGTCAATGTCACGTCGACCAAGCATGTCCAGTGCATCAAGTTGTATAGGAAGGTTTGGGTGCAAACTTGAGAGAACTTGCCATTCTTCAGGATTGTTTCCTTGTAACACATGTTCAATGCTCGAGCTGCTGCTAGCATCTGAATCTTCTGTTGGATTTGGATTTTTGCGGTGTACGTGCCATGGCTTGTATGTCAAAGAGAACCGTTCCCATTGTGAAATAATTTGATGTTTAGAGGCGCCAAAGTCAATGTCAATGTTTCAGAATGGGTGGTATAGAATTAGTTCACTCCAACAAAATTCATGAAAGGTTTTGTCGTCTCTTGCAGGGATGCAAGTGAACCTAGGTGAGACGCGAACAATTGCTTTTTGGGGACGCTGCTTCCATTGTTCATTTTTTCGGGATGCTTTGAAGGTCCATTTTTGGGTAAGTTCAATGAGAGGCATTGCCTCTAGTTGAATGGGGCGAGCCATGTAGGTATCAATGTATGTAGGTGAAGTGGTAACTGACGCGGATGAAATTGAGACACGCTGAAATTTGTGGTGGTTAACATTTAAAGAGACAAATGTCCTACTAGATATGGAGAGGGGTAATTTGAGTAAAAGGTGGCAAGTTTCTTGGGCACTAATATCACGATCGACAAGGCTGTCGGTAAGCATTTTTCGAAAAGCTACTGAGGCAGGCATTTCTGACTCTATATTGGTTGAGATGCGTGATAATATGGTGTGATATGTTTCAGATTTTTGCTCAGCTTTTGCTGCATATTTTGCAATATATTTGAGGACAGCATCAATTGAGAGTACAGGTTGACAATCTATATTGGCCCTCCAGATAGAGAGTATAGATGGGTTGTGAAGGTTCAGGCGATCATCATTGCGAGCAGGTGTGTACTTAGGGTGGGTAGTCTCCTCATTTGAAAAACTTGACTTGTCTTGCATGGGCCATGGTGCTTTATAGCGACACACAGTGGTTGACCCTTTCTTTCTAAGGCATGTTAGCAAAGTACACTTTGTGTGTCGCTCAACTCGATTGACCAATTCACAATAGTCAATTGAAGGATCACATGACAAGATCCTTGTTGTATCCAACAAACAAGGATCATCAAGAATAGAGCGATGAAATGTTTGGTTTCTCAAATGGAGGGTACGTGGATTCCAGGCGGAGACATATTTGTCTATGTAATCAAGTGCAGTTTGTATAGATTGAAGGTTATTCCATTGTAATCTACTAATATCAGGTGCTTGTTCGAGCCATAGAAAACCATGTATGTGTGCAGATCCTCTGTGTTGCCATTCATACCTATGAAAAGATGATATTTAACAAACTAAAAAGGTAAGAGTATATTGTAAAAAAGGAAGGGATGGTTTCTTGTAAATAATCAAAGAATGATTGTATTGTGCAACAATAGAAAAGAAAGCTATTACCTATACCAATATTCTGATGTGCCAAGAAGTTTTTCCAAGACCTCTTCCCGAAATGCAGTAAACCTGTGGTGCATGTATATTGCCGTAAGGTGTGGATTTTGGACAATGTTTTGTATTCTCCATCTAGAGGCCATAGATGGATTTGTAGGAGGCTTGGTAGGCATGATGCTATGCAAGTCCGACCATTTCATATCTGCTGCACTAAGTGTGAAGAAGAGTGAGGGGCAACCAATCTGAATGACCATGTCAGAGAGTTCTCCTCGACGTTGGGTCCAAAATGGACGAGTTCCACGAATTGACGAACTAAATCGCATGAGCTGATCTGCAAGTTTGTCATCAGGAGTGTCCTGCAATCTTTGGCGAAGGTCAGAGACTGTCGAGGGTAGGTAACCATCAAGATTTTTGTGAACAAATACAGAGGAGGTTGCTTGGCTATGGTGTCGCATAATTATATTTAGTATGAAGTACCTGAATCGGGGGTGTTGGCCAAACCGATCATCATGGTACCTTAAAAGATGGAGAGCATATTCATGTAGTTTAATTTCTTTGATACGTTGTTGCTTGAATGTGGCTTTCCCTTTTGGAAACAAAGTGGGGAATGCCATAGCAAATAGTCCTTCTGTGGTGTACTCATTGATAGGAAATGGAGAAATGGGTGGCCATGCAATGATTGGTGTTGGTCGTCCCGCTCCTAGTTGTAACAAAGAGCGCACTTCTTCAACCTCTATACGTGGAAGCGGGAGGTTCGACACAAAGGATGTTGTTGCCAACATATGTTGGTCGGAGGGGTCATATTCTGTGTCGCTTGTTTCCTCGATGCTTGGATTTGTGGTGGTGGGATTCAAAGATGTAGCATAAATAAGGTTTGAGATGTCAGTAGAAGACTCTGGCAAAGTGGATAGTGCAAGCTCATCTATTTGGACATCCTTGTAGTATGGGTCATTGGAAATCTTATATTTAAGTGCCTCGTGGACACGTCCTCTACTAACATGGAAGCTATATTGTTGTTGGCCGATTTGTTCCCTGTTAACTATTAGTATATCAAGATCAGTAATATGCCTAGGCAAGTAGGATGCAATTGCAGATATATCTTGAGGAAAACAGATAGTGTGGCCACTATATTTTAGTTGCCCACCCCTTGCATAGGTAACTTGAAGTATTGGACTAACCCTTGCTATTAACATCTCCTCAACTTGGGATAGAACTTTTAAGCATATAGGTTGCTCACCAGGGTCCATGTTGTTCCAATTTGAGAAGCGATGGTCTTTCTTTTCAGATGAGCATCTATAACAAGTATTCAAATCATTTGATAGTCTAGTTTTGATTCCTGGATATCTCTCCATGCAAATCATACAAGTTGACATTCTTGATAGGCTATCTAACTTTGAGCGGAAGTTTTTTCTAGCAGAGAAAAACTCTTGTGTAAAAAGTGGTGAAGGTTGCAATTCGATATTTGGGGCGGGTTGAACTATGTATTGCGAGTGAGGTGAAATTCCTTGTAGGTGGGACAAGTTAATTGGACGAGAGATTGTAGATGTGGAGGCCGCACCATGAAGAGTTTGATTGGATTCACGTCTTCGTTTGTTAGTTTCACCTTTATTTGCATGGTATCGTTTGAGGTTCAACTCATTTTTACGAGAACGCTTTTCTTGGATCCTTGCATTCTCTGCCTCCATAGTAAGAAATGTTGTGGACAAACGCCATTAAATAGTTTTGTGAGAGAGAGTCAGTAGAATATACAAGCTATATACATACATATATGGACGTATATATATTATAATTTGATTTGAGATGTAATGGTGCAAATAAACAATTTGGAATAGAACAGAAAACAAAAACATATAAAGA
>VDFB02303664.1:0-26031 GCA_007258455.2 Sequoia sempervirens
AACATGTAACAACATTAAACCAAACTCACATAGCATAACACATAACATTAATACACTTGGTTCTCTGGGGCACGCAAGGTTACATTGCAACCACAAAACAAAATAAAGATAACGAAAACAACATAACCATTTAATTTATGAAAACCATATACAATGATATAACTGATAGCCATGATGCGAGTATGATAAACATCGCATAAGTACATCCATGATAAATCTTTTAACAAGCTCCAAATCAAACCTAACTATTACATCATTGAAATAATATTACATTACAATTTTCTTTGATACATGAATTACATTGAATTTCCCAACATGGGGATTGGTACAAGAATAATGAACATGAAGTACAACTGAACACTGGAACATCTGCACTGCGGAAAGCTGAGAAGACAAGACACTGATGGGGAACCCAACGGGTGCGGAGCACGTTCCAACCAACTATGTGAATTACGAAGTAACTCACCCCCCGTGCTCAGAGGTGACGAGGAAGTGAACCCAACCATGAATGTCGACCGACTCAACAACAACATAATACATAACAAGTACAACTTAAGCTTACAATGAACAACCATCAATTATCACAAATCACATGACAAGATTTAAACCAAGAACTCATCACGATAAAATGAAGTACTATCACTTAACAATCAAGATTCAATTCCCAAGAATTCAAAGAAACATCATAAAGAGATAACATCCAGAGGCAACAACACAAACAATAAGGGTGTCAAGTGGAGAGTGTCATCGCATAGCTCTCATGGGATTATCCTGGCCCTTCCTCCAACTGAGGCGCCGACACCCATCTATGGATATCCTGGCCCTTCCTCCTAACTGAGGCGCCGACACCATAGGGTAGCTAATGCGGAGCCAATAGTCTCTCATGAGGACGAGACTATGACTATGCCGACCACGGCCTTCTCAGTCTATCACTAGTCTAAGGTAGCCCTAATGCATAGCCGAGGAATCCCAAGTTTTATTATCTTGTGTGTTTAAACTACCCAACCCCCTAAATCTATTGTTTAGGTTATCACTTGTTTAGCTTACTCATTCGTGGTTTATCCTGAGCCCTTCCTCATCTTGAGGCGCCGGCGCCCACGAAGAGCCACTCTCCCTCCTATGACCCCTAACATATCTCAAAACAGGCAAGGGTTGAACTAACAATAATAAAGCATAAACCAATCTAAATACACGAGGCATTAACCCTCTCGCGATTACTCAAAGTCAAAAGTCTTACCAAATTGTTCAACCCTTCCTAACATAAAACCAATACGCTCAAAAGCATATACAAGAGGAGAATAACACTCTAAAACAACAAACCTCTGGAACAAGGTTTTCACACTTTGACAACAGGGTTCCCACATTACAAGTGAAGAATTTACAACCATAAAGAAAGGAAGACAATAACAAGACTGCATGATTTCATAGCTGAAGGAAAACGACTCACTCGATTACATAACCAAAACCACAAATTAACTCAATTTCATAAACCTTCATATTACATCCAGAGTGCTAAACTAATCCAAGGTTTAATTATATTTTAAAATTAATCCCCATGACATAATAATTTCCACAATAACACATTAAAGCAAATACCAGTTTAAATGATTCGTTCAACCCATAAAAACAATACCCTTATTAATACAACAAAACAAATTAACCCTTAAAACTATAATACAATTGCATTATAACCAAACAAAATATTAAATAAAATAATCCAAATTTCCTTTTTAATAATTTGCAATTATTATATTTAATATTAAAAAAAATTATAACTATTATATTCAATAAATTAAATAAATTAACTACAATTATTATATTTATTAAATTAACTACTCATCAAATAATACAATAACATCAATTTATATATATATATATATATAATATTAATGTTATTAAAATTAACAAATGTATTTAAAATATATATCAAACTTAATATATAAAAATAAAAAAAACTTAGTTTTAAGTTAAAGTCACGGGCTACTGGCGCAGCCCATAGGACTGCGCACAGCAGTCCATGTGACTGCTGTACCACAGTCACAGCGCGCAGGGCGAGGGGGGATTGGGAGGTACGGCTGCGCCATCCCTCCCTTCCCACAATACAAATTAAAAAAAACACTAACATTTAACTTTTGCCTTTATTTCTTTATTTTTTTATTTTTTATTTTTTATTTTTAATTCATTTAAAACGAATTTTCGTCCTTCACTGGCACGGAAAAAGAACCGACGGCCATTCGGCCCAAAAACAAAACAATTTTAAACAAAATATACCAGGTATAAACTATGCGCACAAAATTTTAATTAATATATAAAAGTATATGTATATATATATATACGAATTTGTATGTATATATATATATATTATTTTCACACATATATATATTTTTTTAAGAAAAACAGAGACAGAATATAGAGAAACAGATTTCCATAAATGATAAGAAAATAGGGAAAAATCCAGAGAAATAACATAGATCTATAATATATATAAATATTTTAATAAAACTTCAAATTTATTATTCTCTACAAAATTTATCTTTTCCAAATCTTCCTGATGATAAACTAAGTATTTCAGAAGACCAAGGTTTAGGATTTGACAGATTGGAAACAGTATAATAACAATCATTTTCAAAATAATTAAATTATTTAAATATTTAAATTCCATTAAATCCAACATTAAAATGAATAATTTATTTCAATCATTAAGATAAATCATAACTATAAATGCCCTCATAAATAAAATAAGACAAAACACATAACACAACAGACAATGACGACAATTACACAAAATCAACTATACCACACAAATGAGACGACCTGACATCATGGAACGGGAGGACTTCATCGTCACCTCTGTATCAACATTTATCCGTTGGGTTATTTGGTGCTCGCCCTGTCCTGCCGAAGCAGGTGGAATCGAGACTTGTACCTGCAATCCTGCATACAAACGAAGTTGTGTACATGTGCATACATATATATATAATCATCAAAGCATTAAATCAAAATACTGCATTGTGAGAAGGAATCGCAACGTAACAGGGCACTCGCGAACGAGTGGTGCTATATTGTCCTTCGTCACACCTATTCTAACAATTATAACATAATCAATGAATTACATTTCTAACTAACAATCATCTCATAGCATATTAAATTAAATCACTGCATCATATCATAATTCAGAAAATCAACTGATATAATCAACCCTAATGTCATATAAAGTAATCATGTCCATAATGAAATAACATCGTCTAGCATCTAACTAACCATATCAAACAATAACAATATCCTCATAGTATGTGACTAACCACATCAAACAATACAGTATCATCATAGTCTCCAAGCAACACCCAGAAAATAATAAGTCTAAACAGTATGAGGGGTATTACACTACATTATAGGTTCCTTGATTAATCCATATTTAGTTTATAATAAACACTTTCATTAGATTTGATTGAAATTCTTTTGAACTACTTTTCTTGAGGATCAAAACGGATCTAAATGATGGAAAAATACATTAACTATCTAAGTTCTTCCACCCATAAGCCCTTTAAATTTATTAATGAGAAAACCAACAAACAAACACAATAGCATTTTGCATTCTAACTAAAAAAAAATCTATCCATTTAGCTTCTCAACTCTTAAAGTAAAAATTAAAATAATATGAAGTATATATGTAGGTATTATATGCTTACATATGATAGATTTAAATCTCTTTTTTTCTAAATCCACAATTAATTAAATGTATTTATATATAATTTATATATTTTATATACATCATATTCCACATTCTTATAATAATAAAATTACTTATATATTTTATATAATATATGTAATCTACATAATAATTAATTTAGTTTTCTTATTCTATATAACATATAAATTTCTTATATTTTTATTTACCTTATAAAAATATATTTATGAATTTCATGAATATATTTTATTCATATTAAATAACATACATTTCTTCAAAACTTAAGCCCCACCCTATATTATTGTATTTCCTTTTAGGTAGGAAGCCACTTAATTTAGATAAAGATAAGAAATATTTTAAAACTAAAATCATGCCTCAATTTTCTATAACATGGGCCTTGGAAATAAGGTAAGTTGGTTTGTTTATTGTTTTTTTCTGTTCTTAAGGAAGAAACCCTAATTTGTACACACGCCCTAAAGTTAGAATCTCACCTCATTTTATTTCATTTTATTCTGCTACGTGTTTTGGTTTCTATAGGAAAATGGCATAGGCAAGGAAAGAGTTGGCATAAAAAATGGTAGTTCCTCCCAACACAAATGACTGCCCAGATGATTATTAGACCTCTCAAAACTGGATTTCATGTTATAAATATTTTTTTAACTTCAAATACAACCATGGGAAGTAAAGCCATGGATTTGAGTGAGCAAGCGATGGAGTAATGGTGGAAAAAATGGCAATGTTATTTGTTTGTTTGTTCATTTTATTTTAACTTATGCTTAATATATATTTATATTTTTGCTCTTTTCTGTTCCAAGAAGAAAATGGGAGTGTGATAGCACCAGGGTTACATCCTCAAGCAAAGCCCCATGAAAAAGAGGGAGGGTCATAGCCTTGGTGGGCCACAATACCCACATGTCGTGGCCATATACCACAATTCTTGTGAGGTCATGCCTCACAGGCAGGCATGACTAGGAGAAGGCCTACGAAGTTCCCCGCCATAGGCCCCTCTATTTATTTATGAATTTCATGAATATATGTGATTCGTATTAATAAAATATATTACTTTATTTCTTTTTATGTCTAGGAAGCCACTTAATTTAGATAAAGATAAGAAATATTTTAAAACTAAAATCATGCCCGAATTTTCTATAACTTGGGCCTTGGAAATAAGGTAAGTTGGTTTGTTTTTGGTTTGTTTATTGTTTTTTCCTATTTTTAAGGAAGAAACCCTAATCTGTACAAGCACCCTAAAGTTAGAATCTCACCTCATTTTATTTCATTTTATTTTGCTCTATGTTTTGGTTTCTACAGGAAAATGGTGTGGGCAAGGAAGGAGTTGGCATCGAAAATGGTAGTTCCTCCCAACATAGATCACTTCCCAAATGATTATTAGACCTCTCAAAACTAGATTTCATGTTATAATTTTTTTTAACTTCAAATACAGCCATGGGAAGTACAACCATTGATTTGAGTGAGCAAGCGAGGGAGTAATGGTGGTAGAAATGACAATGTTATTTATTTGTTTATTCATTTTATTTTAATTTATGCTTAATATATAATTATATTTTTTCTCTATTATGTTCTACAAAGAAAATGGGAGTGTGGCAACACGTGGGTTACATCGTCCAACAAATCCCCATGAAAATGAGGTAGGGTCACAACCTTGGTGGGTCGCTGTACCCACATGTCATGGCCATATACCACAATTCCTATGGGGTTGTGCCTCACAAATAGGAATAATTGGGAGAAGGGCTATAACCTTCCCCACCATAGGCCCCTCTATTTATTTATGAATTTCATGAATATATGTGATTTGTATTAAACAACATATATTATTTTATTTCCTTATAGGTAGGAAGCCACTTAATTTAGATAAAGATAAGAAATATTTCAAAACTAAAATCATGCCTGAATTTTCTATAATGTGGGCCTTGGAAATAAGGTAAGTTGGTTTTTTTTGGTTTCTTTATTGTTTTTTTCCTATTTTTAAGGAAGAAAACCTAATCTATACAAGTGCCCTAAAGTTAGAAACTCACCTCATTTTATTTCATTTTATTTTTCTCTGTGATTTGGTTTCTATAGGAAAATGGTGTGGGCAAGGAAGGAGTTGGCATCGAAAATGGTAGTTGCCCATATGATTATTAGACCTCTAAAAACTGGATTTCATGTTATAAATAATTTTTTTAACTTCAAATACAGCCATGGGAAGTACATCCATGGATTTGAGTGAGCAGGCGATGGAGTAATGGTGGAAGAAATGGCAATTTTATTTGTTTGTTTATTCATTTTATTTTAATTTTTGCTTAATATATATTTATATTTTTTCTCCGTTCTGTTCTAGGAAGAAAATGGGAGTGTGGCGGCACTTGGGTTACATCCTCCAACAAAGCCCCATGAAAAAGAGGGAGGTTCATAGCCTTGGTGGGCCACAATACCCACATGTTGTGGCCATATACCACAGTTCTTGTTGGGTCATTCCTCACAGGCATGCACGGTTGGGAGAAGGGCTATGGCCTTCCCCATCGTAGGCCTCTCTATTTATTTATGAATTTCATGAATATATGTGTTTCGTATTAAATAACATATATTATTTTATTTCCTTTTAGGTAGGAAGCCACTTAATTTAGATAAAGATAAGAAATATTTTAAAACTAAAATCATGACCGAATTTTCTATAATGTGGGCCTTGGAAATAAGGTAAGTTGGTTTGTTTTTGGTTTCTTTATTATTTTTTCCTATTTTTAAGGAATAAACCCTAATCTGTACAAGCACCCTAAAGTTAGAATCTCACCTCATTTTATTTCATTTTATTTTGCTCTATGTTTTGGTTTCTAAAGGAAAATGGCGTGGGCAAGAAAGGAGATGGCATAAAAAATGGTAGTTCCTCCCAACACATATCACTACCCAGATGATTATTAGACCTCTCAAAACTGGATTTCATGTTATAATTTTTTTTTAACTTCAAATATAGGAAGCCAGACATGGGAAGTACAATCGTGAGTTGAGTGAGCAAGAGATGGAGTAATGGTGATAGAAATGGTAATTTTATTTGGCTATAACAACAAAAATGACAATGTTATTTGTTTGCTTATTCATTTCATTTTAATTTATGCTTAATATATATTTATATATTTCTGCTTTGTTGAGTTCCAGGAAGAAAATGGGAGTGTGGTGGCACTGGGGTCATGGCCTTGGTGGGCCACGGTACCCATAGGCAAGCGTTGTTGGGAGAAGGGCTACGACCTTCCCCACCGTAGGTCCCTCCATTTTTTAATTATTTGTTTTCAATAAATTTTTATTTATTTATTTATTTCTTTTTCTTGTCTTTCTTAGATTATTCAAGGAGACTATGTTTTTTTTGTTGGTTTTGTTTTGCCCAATATGTAGCACATAAAGTAGAATGTGTTTACATTATTGTGTTTTTAGAATGTTACATTTACAAATTAGATTTCAGGTAGGAGATTTATAGGTGAGGATTTCAACACATTCATTACCTCATCTAAGCTTTGACTTGCTCATAGGTTGTGATGTATATGAATTCTCTTATATTGCTATTGTTTAAAAAATAAACAATACTTATCATTGAATATGAATATGAATTATCTTCTCTCTTTGTAGATTCGTATAAATACTTATCATTGTTCCAACACTTTACTTTTATCTATTTTCTATATTATTATTTAATGAAGGTATATAATAAAATGCAAGTGTTATATATTATTTTCTTGTTGATCTTTAATGGTATGACAAAAAGGGTTTATAGTTCCATATTTGAAGATAGAAGACCCTATGCAGGGTTTAACAATGTGCTCCAACTACCAAGCATTTTATAATAGTGTACAAAATTTATGATTTGACACTGAGACAATGTATCATTGATTGTGCCCCAATCCTTTAGCAATTTTCAAGGGAAATCTCTTAAATGGGATCAAGCCATTTCTTCCTTTTGATTTGGGTTACATTGTAAACTTATTCCTTTTTAAAATAAATAAATGATTATAATTGTATCTAAATACACATACAACTCTCAAATCTATCTATATATTTTGTGTTGTGTATGCTTGTCTCTCTCTATTGAGTATGACAAAAAAACATAGATTAGTATTTATAAGGAAATCACAACCCATCTAAAATTAGGGGTCAATACTCATTACAGTTGCATTCATTCTTTTAGCATAATTTGTTGTAAAAGTCTAGATTCTAGGTAGGTGATAGTCTAAGACAAAATCCTTTTATTATTGTCTCTTTTTTATAGATAAACTAAGGTATTTAAAACTCTTTAAGTTCATCAAATAAATAGCCACATTTATATCCATAACACTAACTTCTTTTATGCAGGGATTCCATGAAATTTCCTGTTGCAAAATTTGATAAAATAAGTGCTTATTTGCACTGCACTATCTCAATACATAGATAAGGCAATGCACTCCAAAAAATATTCTACTAGAACCTATTTGTCTACAAATAAATGAATAGACAATGGGAAAATGCTCTACAACCAATCTTAATGGGTTGTTAAGTCATAAAGACTCTCACCATACCCCCAAGCCAAGAGAATCCAAAAAGGCCCTTACCCAAGAATTTAACATTACTGAAACACCCATATAGTCAAGTTTTCACACCCTAGTAATTTCAATCCAAGGTTTCTATTTTTCATGTACAATAAAAATAGAAAACGTCAACACAACACAACAATGCACAAGAATTTATAGATTTGTCTATGACTAAAAATACCCACATCATCTAGTCACCCATTTCACGCATCCACTTATAAGATCAACCTCAATAAACTATACAAAGACCACAAGGGTTAAACAAATAAGGAGTTACCTCTCAATGGACCAACTTCCATGGATGGGTAAACAAGCTCTCATCTTCCATTATCCTTTTCTTCCCCCAAAACTCCAACCAATAAAACCCCCACCAAAACTCACCTAAATCACATTATATTCCTCTCTTGAAATGCCCTAACCCTAGGTATCCCTTTTGGGGTTTCAAAATTGGCCTAATAACTTTAATTTTCTCCTTTTCCACCTCTTAAAAATGGATTATAACCTTGTATACGGGTTACACTTTTACCCACCCTCTTGAGACACCAAGGAACAACTTTAAGAATAAGGCTAGAACATAATTAATTTCAAACATTTAAATTATTTGGCACACATACAATAAACAACTTTAGCTCAACATTGGCACGACCAAAAATATTACTCCAATATATGAAGTAGGATGACTAGGTCCCTTTAGGATTCTCTCATTCCCCATTGACACATGTACATACTTGCAACTCATTCTAATAGTCATTCCTTGATAAAAAATAAAATAAAATGATCAAGGTATTCATAATTTGTGTAATTATCAATTTAACAAAAATTGAATTTATGTACCTTGGCCATGCTTTGCTAGTTGCCATATGTATTATTAGAACCCAATTCTTGAAGGTTAAAATACTCAAATCTTGCCATTCCAATGTTAGCATTTTAAAAAAATTGAACTTAATAAAACATATTTATTCAAAATAAAATCAAACTCGATATTCTAAAAAATTTATTCAATAGTCACCTAAGCATCCAAAATTATGCCCACCTTCTACATTTACACATTTACCTCTAGAGAAAAACTTGAGTAGTGCTATCCTTCTGCTTGATCCAAACTATATAAGCTAACTTAATACTTATCCCACATTTATAACAATGGTTAGCAAAACAAACCAATATATTCCAGTTCTAATTAAGTCTCATTACTCACACTTATATTGATACTAATAATTAGTATATTCCCTACATAGAGAATTATCCAACTAGAATATCATCCACCTAAGAACAATAATCAAAGATATGGGGTTCATTTTGAGGTAACCATTAGTTAGCCTTCTAGGGTTGTTTATCGCATCCATTCTCTACAATTCAAGGTAAGCTTGAGCCTTACTTAGGTTAATACAAGTAACATTTTAAACCGAATCAACTATTAGACATGAGAAAGGCTAACCACTAATCCAAATTTCAATTTTCATCCACAAGGGTATTTAACTATATGGACTATAATGTTTCACACAACAATCAGCTATTAGTATCATTCATGTACTTTGACATTATTAATTGCATATAATTCATGGAGTGGGAGAACACAAGTTTTCATCCTATCTCCTTTTACAATAAGTTGACACACTAAAAACATGAACTAAAAATTTACACACTTTAATATTGCACTCTATATTGTCTGTTTTTTATTATTTAATTTTCTTCCACTCTCTTTACGTTAGGTTTATAATATAACTCACCTAGGTCGCATCCCTTGAGATTCTGTATACACTTCCCTCACAATCTCAATTCAAATAAAACTAGCTAAATCATCAAAATTAAATCAACTATCCAACTTGATAATGGAATCATCAATTGAATAAAGATTTGTAATCAATGCATAGGAGGTTAGACCTTACACATCCTATGCAAGAAAAAAAAGGTGTCCTTGTTGAATTACCACAATCACCCAATGAAAATGAAGTTCATGCAACATTATAATAGTTTAATTTTGGTTGTCAATCTAGAAAATTATTTTTAAGTAATTGAATTTAATACTTTTGAAAATTATAGTTTTGTTGAAAAAATTCTCCAATTGAATTGTTGAAAAGTCAAATTCTTATACATATAAAGTTTTTTCTCTTTCAAAATATTTTGTTAAGATACCCAAGTTGAATATGTTACTTTGTTTTTTTGGGTGGGATGAAGAGTTAATTCACATCAATGATCATAATTTTCCTTACATAAAAATACTAAGTTCTTTCATGCATCAACTAATGTCTGGTAACAATCAAATAGTATCTTTTCTATTTAGGGGGAGTGAGTGTCTCTCTTTCTTCATCTAAGGAAATTGAAGAGGAGACGGTTATATTCTTTAAGGAGATTTAGGCTCCTACTCAAGGGAGCTCTGTCATAGATCCTGCAAATTTGGACTATATCCCTAGCTTAATCTCAGATGAGCATAATCGGATGCTCATGAGTGAATTCACTCTAGAGGAAGCCAAAAAAGTGGTCTTCTCAATGGCTTCAAAAAAATCCCCACAACCCTTGTGGATATATTGCTCTTTTCTTCTAGAAATGCTGGGAATTTTTAGGTAAAGATGTGCTCCTTGCTCTTGAAGAGTCCAAAAAATATGGGAAAATATTAAAAGAAATAAATAATACTCTAATTGCATTAATTCCAAAAAAGGCTAGTCCTATCTCTTTTGTTGATTTCAGGCCTATTTCTCTATGTAGCACTTTGTATAATATTTTCACCAAAGCAATTTATATTCGACTGCCCACTTTGATTCCTTTGATCATATTTGAGGAGCAAGGGGGCTTTGTCCTAGGTAGAGAAATGATAGATGGAGCCATTTTTTTCTCATGAGGTGCTTCATTTTCTTAAAGAAGAGAACACTCTGGTTGTCATCCTGAAATTAGACATGTTTGGCAGTTTTTGTAGGTAATGTTGAAATGTTTTGGCTTTTCCCAAAAATTTTGTAAGTGGATTCATTCGTGCATATAAGGTGCAAGATTTTTAGTTCTATTCAATGGTTCCCCTTGTGGCTATTTTAACGCTACATAGGGAGTTAGACATGGGGGCCCTCTTTCCCCATTTTTGTTCATTCTCATGGCTGAAGGTCTAAGTTGAGTGACTTTTGTGACAAATAGTAAGAATCTTTGGAGAGGGGTAAAATTAAATAATTCCCTTGGTCAATAACTCACTCCCTTTTTGCAAATGACACTTTGTTATTTGGTCGAGCTAAATTAGTAGAAGCTAAGGCTATGCAAAGTGTCCTGTCGGTATATTCTGCCTTCTCGGGACAGTTTGTGAATAAGGAAAAATCTAAAATTTTATTTCTTAATGTAAATCCGGTGGTGCAAGGTAGGATTTTGAGGTTTTGGGGCTTCAAGATGGAACAAATTCCTTGCAGATATCTGGGAGTACCCTTCTTCTCAAGAAGGGAGAAGCATGATTATTGGGATAAGATCATTTCATCCATCTTAAATAGAATTTTGACCTAGAGGTCAAAATGGTTATCTTTGGTAGGGAAATTGGTCATGATCAAGTTTGTGCTTCAAGCCTTGCCAATATACTTAATGTCAATTTTAAAGATTCGAAAAGGGAAATCTAAGGAATTGCATAAGGTCTTTAGGGATTTATTGTGGGTAGAAAATGTTAAGGAAAAGAAAAAATTACCGTTGGTTGCTTGGGAAAAGGTTTGTCTCCCCAAGGAATTTGGGGGGGTGGGTCTAAGGGATATGATCCTTCAAAATAAGGCCCTAGGGGCTAAGCTCCTATGGAAGATCTATTAGGATCTTGATGCTAAGTGGTGTCAAATTATGCAGTATAAATATTTGAACTCTTTGAAGAGAGAATGTATATTCACCTTGAAAAACTCCCCAGTTGGATCCAAGATATGGAACTTCATTATTTCTTACAGGTACATTATCCTTCCTCACTTATCTTGGATGGTTCACAATGGAGGGAAAGCTCTGTTTTGGGGTGATTCCTGGAATGGTTGTCTTCCCCTTCGGTCCTTTGGGAAATGGGAAGCTATTGCAGTTACATTGAAAAGGTTATGGGGTTGTAGAGTGAGGGATTATCTAGCTCTTGATTATTCCTCCTCTCTATCCTCAGTCAAGTGGAGATCTTTTGATTTTCTACCCATTCCAAAAGCTTTGAAAGACTCCCTATATAAGGATCTAGGAATGAGGAAAATTTTGTTCTCTGAAAAGGAAGATGAAATATTTGGACCAAGTCCAAATCAGGCTCTTATACAGTGAAAGAAGGATATAGGTCCCTTGTTGAGATAAAGAAATCATTGGATTGGATGTACACTTTCTGTTGGGAGCCTATAGTGCTCCCTAAGGCTAGATCTTTCACCTGCTTGGCATTGAAATACATAATTCTAACTGGCTTGAGATTGGATCATTTGGGCATTACTCCCCTCTTTCCTTGTGTTCTCTGTGGCAAGGAAAAGTGAGTGTACTGACCATTTGTTGTTATCTTGTGAATTTGCACATAGATATTGGATCTGGTTACTAAACACATTGGGTTGGTATGGTCCTCTACAATGTTCTCTCTTGCAACATTTTCAAAGTTTTCCCTCACTGTTCAAATACTCTTTTATGCATGTATCTAGAATATCATATCATCTCTAGTGATATGGAACATTTGGTTAGAAAGAAATAATTGGATTTTCAAGAAAAAAACTACTGATGTTAATCATATTATTGCAAAGATTGAAGCTTCAATATCTGAAGTGATGACGTCCTTTGTCTACAAACAACTGCACACTTTAAATTCCTTCTCATCTTGGGATGATCAGCTGCTCAAATCCTGGCCTCTTCTTAGGCCACTACCTACTTGTGGCTTAACACAGAATTGCAATCCTATTGTATTGAGAAAATTGATTAAATGGTCCCCTCCTCTAATTGGCTGGATAAAATTGAATTTTGATGGGGCTTCGCATGGTAATCCTGGATCATTAGGGGTAGGTGTGGTTCTTAGGGATCACAAGGTTTTGTTGTGAAGGATTCTTGTCAAACTTTGTCCATGGGCACTAATAATGTGGCCGAATTTATAGCTCTAATTATTGGTTTGGAATTGGCAATAAGTAATAATGACTCCCACATTGTGATTGAGGGTGATTCACAAATTACAATTGGTGCTCTCACTAAAAAATATCTTGGTGCTTGGCATCTCAAGTGTTTGCTCCAGCATGCTCTTCCTGCTATAGAAGTTTTCATATTTCCATATCCAACATTGCTACAGGGAAGCAAATTCTATGGGAAACATATTGACTAATAGGACAATTGATCTTTCTCTCCCTTTTTCTACCTTCTCACATGTTGATATACAATTTTTTTTGGACTAATGTTTCTTGGTTGTTGGAAGCCTCTATGGGGATCTTGCTATTGGCACATGAGTAAGAATGGCCTTCTTGATGTTCTTATTTATGCATGGTTGGTTGGAAGTGTTTCTACCCCCATGTAAGTATCATGCACGGTCCTCTTGACGTGCTTATGAATGACATGGCTTGCATCAATTTTTTCTTCAAAATGCTTTTTTTCATGGTAGACCCATGCTCGATGATCCCCTTGATGTCTTGGCTTGGCTAGCGGTCCCTTTGATGCCTGTTATTTGATAATATTTTGATGTTGTATTGGAATACTAGGATGGCATTCTCGACATCCTAGCATTTACCTTTGTGACTAATGGTCACCTTGACATCTTTTTTTGATTGATTTGTTTTGGATGGTGCTTGATTTGTTTCCTCTGAATGGTCTCCACGACGTTCCAAAAGTGTACATGTTGGACTGTCTTCACGATAGTCTTTTTGATGTCGGCTGCCTTGGTCTCCAGTCAGCAAAGGCATTGATGATCTAGCTTACATGTCCTCTGGTCATTCTTTGCTGAGATGGTCCACATGGCATCTCTTGATGTTCGATTGGTAGGAAACACTGGCATTGGAGATGGTTTAGTGTATAGCTATCTTCTAGTTTTTCTTCTCTGGGTTTCATTATGGACAGCCTCTTTCACATCTTCATCCCACCTAGTTTTCTAGAAGTCAGGGTTCGGTATCATTGTGTTGCGGATTTGATTCAGATAGTGTTTGTTGTGCACTATCTGTAGGTGGAGGAGGCAACTGTGAAAGTTTTAAACAAAGAATGGCTTGAGATGCATTCCATGTCCCTGCCACATGAATTGGCCTCCTTGTTTGTGTCCAATCTTATGGACACTCTCCGGTGCAATGAAACAGTTAAGTTCATCGCGGACAGTTTTCTCCTACCCCATGTTTGTTCAGTGCATGAGCTTGAACCTACTTTGGAAAATTATGATTTTAGGGCTGGTTCCAACATGTGGGTGTTATTTTCTGTCATGAGGCACTTTTATCTTCCTCTGTCTTGTGCTCTATCTTGTCTGATATGGTGCCGGAATTAGTGGCTTCACGTTCCTCATAGTTTAGGGCTCACCTCTGACTTCTTCGACCAACTTTGGGTTGTTATTTTGTAGCTAAACTAAAGACTTTGTTCGAAGCAGTATAGTTCTTTTTCAAGCATGCTCTCAAGGATCCATTCTACGAACTGTATTTTGCACCTCCCTCTAATCTTTCTTCCTCGGCGGAAAGTGGTGTATGATTGCTCTTTTCTACCAGGCTTCGACACTTCAACTTTTTTCTTTCACAAATTCTATCAGTCTTTTTGCTCATGTTTAGCTCATGTATATCAACGACTTTTTTGTATCAAGCATGTATTTATGATGTTAGTCATGGCAGGGCTTACAAGGTTTTGTTGCTACTTTTGGTGCTACCAAAAATATCTACAACTTTTGATCTTTGTAAATCTCTTTTTGATAGCAATAGAAATATTACAGTGGCCCGCCACTTTTACCTAAAAAAAATTCCTTACATCATGTGTATCATAGTTGCATAATCTTCGATAACATGCACTTTATTGGTACACAAATATGATCCATAAAATGTTGTTTTGTATGAGTATAGAATAAAAATGGGTAGTTATGCCATTAACTAGTTGTGAGGACAAGTGGGCTTTATACTAGATTTTTACTAGGTTTATTTTTCAAATGATTTCTATTGTTCCTTCTATTTCTCATGAAAATTTCCACTAGCCTTACTAGATTACCCTTTTGATTTAAGGGTTATGTTATGATTTTCTCCATTGATTGTTGTTGTTTTCCTCGATGTGGTTGGTGTATTCATGCACATGATGTCATTGTAAACATGACACCATTAGATGTGTAGTGTATCCTAGTAAATATCATCTTGAATTATTGTTTTATAAGAAAATTTTTAGTAGTTGTGTATGGTTTAGGTTGAGAATATTTGTGGCATGACACTCCACATCAAGGGAATATGATTGGTATCGTGACCAATCCACCTACCTCCTCATCCTACCATGTTCCTCTTGTGCTAGTTCAATTGGTATATCATACCTCTCATAATCCCATTTAGCCTTCTTCCCATATTCCACCTCCTATAAATCCACCACCTCAATCATATCATAACCCTATCCTACCCTTCTATTGCAATCATACACAAATCCTCCATCACAACAATATCCAAATTAGCCACCCTAGTCTTATCCTAATCCTTTACCTCCATTTTTCTCTCCATGGTACCACCAATACCCTATATCAATGCCTCTTGTGGATCCTCCCATCTAGTAGGATCCATACCATTATCAACCTCATGTGACTCTACACCATACTCAAACCCCTTATGCCACAGAGGAGCCTATACCTCAATTATATCCACCTCAACCACCCCAACACTCATCATATCAAACTCAACAATCATCAAACACAAATCCTCAACCACCTCAAACCAATCCACTCCAACATCCATCACACTCATGCCCATCTCAACAACTTCATCAACCACCAAGTACATCTCATAATTACCAATCTTATCCATCACAACCCCCTATGAAATCTTATGGGAATGCACTACAACATTCCCCTCATTACCAATGACAACCACTATCATATTCCCATCCTCCATAATAAAAATTGAATGATAATCAATTTTAATAATACATCTATTCATTTCCATCATCTCAACAACCACCATATTCAACACTCAACAAAAATCATCATATGCTCATCCACCTCTTGATCAATCTCATAATTTTCCACCCCAACATAATCCATACACCAACCAACCTAATCCTAATGTGTCAGGTCCTCCTTCATCCACAATGCCTGATAAAGAATGGGAGGACATGAAATCTTCCCTTAAGAACTTGCAAGCAAGAAACACATAGCAGTCCTTTAAATTCAAGGAGTTATGCCTATATCCTTTTGATCACACCATTGCCACCACACCTTTCCTTAAACATTTTGAGGTCCCAAAATTTGAAAAATATAAATGGAAAGTTGACCCACGTCATCATTTTAAGGAATTTTATATGACTTACTAAGAGGTGGCATATAATGATAACTATCTCCTTTGTTCGTTCTTTGAACCCTGGGTGGAAAAGAATTAGAGTGGTTCTTGCACCTCCCTCAAGAGTCAATCTCTACCTTTGTGAATTTATCTGAAAGGTTCATGGCACATTTCTCCTATAATATTGAATATGAGGTCAAAATGATTGATGTATGTGCTTATAAAAAATGTAATGGTGAAATTTTTGCAAGATATTTGTAAGTGTGACAAGCCTAAGCTAGCCACCTCTTTTGTCACTTACCCAAAAAGACATTCATTAATATCTTTGTTGAAAATTTACATGTGAAGATGTCCCTTTATTTGCATATTCATTGTGCTTATATGTTTGATGAAACCATTGAAAAAGGTGCCACCAGTGAGAAAGAACTTATTGCTAAGGGTTTAGTTAAAATCTATGATTGCAGAAGGCGGCATTCAAGATGCAAAGATGATTTAGGTATATGTATATATTTTTTTTAAGTTTTAAATAAATTTGAATGTACTTGTAACTCTTTTGGAACTGTAAACCACATTTATATAAATTATATAACTCGAAATTAATTTTTTTAATGTATTCATGCATATGTGTCTAAGTGGAGGTAGCACATGTTACTCCTAGTTTGAGTATAGAGCATGTATGCACACATTCTTCACCTGACCATGTGAATGGACATATGAGCTTTAATTTTCATCTAAGTTAACATATGTATGCACATGTTCACTTTTTCATGTGTGTGTGTGTGCATATATATAATATAATAATTTTTTTAATAATTACACTTTTATATATATAGGGTTGAACAAATTTATTAGAGAAAAATTCATGCTTAAATGGTTGCTCGACTAGGAGCCCACATGATGACCTGAAGACTAGCTGAGGCACAAGTTTACATGTGTGTTTATTGTTTTATGTATATATTCTTGAGAACATGTACATGTTATGTTTGAGACCTATCATATATGTGTGCATTTTGATATGTTATGTTTATGAACTTATATTTCATATCTACTATAGAAATATTTATATCAACTCCAAACATTTGAGTTTATGTTTATGTTTTAGATCTATTGATGTATGTGCTCATGTACATTTATGTTTGACATATATATCATAGATGAAATTTGTGTTTATGAATTCTTATGTTTTAGATATGTATATGTATGGTTTTATATATGTAAATTTAAGATATCATGTATCCCTCATGAACATAATTTATGTTTATGTTCATGTTTATGAACTTATGTTTTGAAATGAGTGATAACTACATATATGTACATGATATGCAATATGAAATTTGGTTAATATATGATTTGGTTAAATAGATCTACATGTAAATGTGTATATTTTCATTCAATTTATAAGTTACAAGTAATATAAACTCTCATCTACATGTAATATATGGAAAATAGGGCCACAAATAATAGAAATGTAAATAAGTAAGAGAAAAAATGATAGAAATTTTTCTTAAAATTTTCCTAAACTAATTTGAACCACAAATAATTTGTGCTTGAAATCCTCTACCCATGTTGTGAAATATTCTACTAATGAGATCCAATGGTTTTATATATTTATTACTAAATCCATTATCAATCTTGAGATCATTTAATATGTAATTAATTGTATTTCACAAAAATGTGTGTAAAGGTATTGCTTCTTTAAGGATCTTCTCAACTAGGATCTCATCATCATCATCAAATGATATTGTGTTCAAAGTTCCTTTTGGTTAATACAATCAATTTCAAATATATTACTATTTATGTGGAGTAATTTATAACCAATTTGGATTTGTCTAAGAATTTTTTCATGATATATATCTATAAAAAGACCTAACATACATAAAAAAGGTACCAAAGTGATATATCTTAGTTTGAGTTCTTTGTAATTGATGATTGATATCAAAATCCTTAGGTTGTTTAGATATTAATTTTAAGGAATGGGAGGTAATTTAATCGAGTAAATCATGGTAATGTAATTTCTTGGCCTCTTGCTAATATTTAATGCACGTGCACCCCACAAGATTATAACCATGTTGTGAATTATGGTTCACAAGAGAGGTAGGAATAGGAGAGAAATAATCTATATTAGTAGAAGATGGATTAGGATTGAAAAATAAATCATGAGAATAGATTTAAGTCCATAAGTATTATTATGTGAACTAGGACTAGTATATAAAAATAAATAATAACAACATAAACTAAACTCAATAAATTTAAATATAAGGAATTTACAAGATGTGTCCAACCATGTTGTAAAGATCTACCACTTTATTCTAATATAAAATTGAACTAATCAATAACATAACATTATCTTTAATATAATTTAAAAAGAAATAGAATATGATAAATTACATGTAAAGCTTGACATCCATAAAACCATCATAATCATCACATAAAAGTTATTCACTAAGGCTCATGTATTATCATCATGTGTAAAGGTGTAGTATAATTTATCACAATCATTTGTATACATCCAACCATTGTAACTTACTCTACCACTTGATCATTTTAATATAAAATCACTAATCAATATAACATAGCATCATCTAATATAATTCAAATAGAAATAGAATATGATTTTACATGTAAAGAGGCAACCATAAAACCATCATTATCATCACACGTGTATTTCAACTTTATGAAAACTAAGGCTCATATTATCATCATGTATTGAGAAAGATATGTAATAATTTATCACAATCATTTATATGTAGAGTAGGTTAGGTAAATATATAGATCAACCATACATGTTAATGAAACAAGAAAAAATACATATCACACCCAAATTTTATATCTCTAAGGTGTATAATTATTGTTCTTAATTGCTCAAATGTATATTAACTTTGAAAATACTTTCAATTATGACTGTTACCTGGATTTTCACCCATGGCTCAATCAGGTAGAGCCCATTGATAGAAAGAAGAAAGAAAATGGTACATTTGCTATTCCCCTTACATCGCATTCATATATACAAATGAAATAACTTGAGAGACTACAACTACAGATCATCACATTTATATAGATGCATGAAACATAAGAAGATTTTACAAATTTTCTTATGAAAAATTTATTTTATTCAATGAAATATTCATTTAACTCACACAAGCCATGAGTTTAACTATTACTAGCTTATTCAATGCAAATCAAAATTAATATGTACATGAATAAGTAAATGAATATAAAAGAATATCATGTAAGGAGAGTAACCAATCATTTCCTGAGAATGATTGGTTTTTGTTGAGTCTTCTTGTCTAGTTTCCGTTTGAGTTGTCCTAGTCTTCCTAGCTCCCTGAGACTCCTATTTCCTGCATTAAACCAAAGCAATGTATTAGAGAAACACTCTAAGCAATAAAAGATTGCACACCATACATGATTACTTACCCATTCATGTACAAATTAACCTTGATCTGCATTAAACAAGTCTTGTGTACATTTCAAATGTCCCAAAGAAAAGCAGTGAAGCCATACACTTGAAATATATACATTTTTTTGTCTAACTTGTTTGTTTCATGTGCAGCTATAGGTGCAATCATGTTCTAATTCAAAATGAGTGGTGGAAAATGTGGCTCCCACAAGGGTTGAGCCCAACTCATATGCACAATCTTTTAGGTACTTGGTGCATTCAAACAAATTACCATGTCACAGATCTTATTAACAACAATTTTTGAGATGTAAACCGAAAGTACAATATACAGTGATAGTCATCCAAAGAGGCTATGGTGTTGACTAATGCATAGTATAGTCAAAGTGTGATAGGGAAAATTATTTTTATGAGAAAAGCTTATTGATACAACATAAGATGTCATTATGACCTTGCCTACAAGAGAACTCTGCATCTTTGATCACAGAGTGTTGTAGCTGGTAAAATGGTTATTCAAAACCATACAATCATAGAGCAAGATAATGGAGAGAGATGATTTGTGCAATGCAAGCTATAGGGGTAGTTCCATATAATGCCCAACATTTTTCAGCTTTAAAGACAACATAAACACATTGATGCAATTAATTACTGAAATGCATTGTCTATCAAGAGTCATTAAAATCTTTTCTTTCAAGAACTGTAGGATACTACATTTGAGTCATCAAGGGGTAGTCCTGATAGTCTTATGACTATCTTAATTATTTTGTTCATAGTGCAGTCTTTTATCATGGCAATCATAGATATGTATAGAGAGACAATATTGAGAAGAAAAAATAGTAATGTGCATTAAAAATATGTCCTCTAAAACAAATTCATCGGCATATACATGTTGTCAACATAATGCACTAGAAAGTATGTAGTTTCTTTCCAAATGAACATCAAACATAGAAATAGCTTGGGAAGGATCATGGATACAAAAGAGGAATAGCTTAAAAGCAATGTCTTCATTTGGTTTCTTATGGATTGGACAACAGCAAGTTAAAGGATAATGAAAGGTTATATAGGAACATTTACCTTATAAATTCTAATGGATAAGAAAGTTTAAGGTTTGCATATTAGAGGATTTTTTGACCACCAAATGAAAATAAATGGTAAAGGAAATGATATAATACCTATAGATAGCATTTTAAAGAAACATTACATTTCTGTGTAGTAAATCTTTTATAATAGTCAAAGCCAAAGTTTAGGGACTGTCACAGTCTTTACATGGAAAGTACAGTTTTTACAAAAGAAGAGCTCATCAAGAATCTGGAATATCATCCTTTCTGGGACAAATAAAGTGGTAATCCAAGCTTTATTAGCAAGCACCATGATGTTTAATGGGGATGAAATTTGAACACAAAGTTGCCAATAATAAGAAGTAAGCATAAAATAATGCAGCTACAGTTAAATGGTTTGCTCTTAAGGAATTCAAAGAATTAGTTGTTTCAAGCTTTTTGGACACAAGTGCTTGACAATAAGGGAAAACACCAGTTTGCGAATCAAATAATTATCCATTTATCTAGGTGATCAATCATCTAAAATGGAGGAGCCCAATAAATTCTAAAAGTGAGGCGGCCATGATCATTTTTTCTGAAAAGAAAGATGTTATAGAAAGTAAAATAGTGAAGGCACAGGTTTGTCAAAACCCAAAATACCCAAATATTTTGATTAAAATCCACAGCTTGAAAGCTGATCAAAACAAAGGTCGATCCTCAACCATGAGTAATAGAAGCTACAACCACTTTGTTTTAGAAATCAATAATACTATAGAATAAGAATTGCAAAGCCCTATAGAATTTTTTCCAAAATACATTATGCTTCTCCATGACCATCAAAATATATGTATTTTACAGAGTTTGAACCTTTATCTTTTCAGAAGCGGTTTCAAGGTAAAGAACAATGATAAATAACCATGAGTAATAGAGCTACAACCTGTATAAAAAAAAAATAGAATCATGGGGCTCAAACTTCTGCTTCAAATACCAAAATGAAAGAATATAGTGAGGACAAAGCGTTTTAAAAGTTGACCTATCCAGAAATTTACAAAAGATTCAGCTTAAGCAACAAATATCTGCAAAAAATGAAATGAAAGCAATGGATAAAAGCTTACCAGAGCTTCTGGAAGCCATTTGGCCAGCAAATAATATAGAAATCTCTCTGTATTGCAAAAGATTCACCGTGAATCTGCTTCAGGAAACCCTCATCACATGGCACAACCAAGCAGATGTGTAGTCACAAAAAGAAAACAGAATGGGTGAGAGATCACATAAAACCACGGCCATAGAGGGGCCATTTTAGCAATATTCAGAAACCCTCCTCACTGGCAGCATAGCTTCTTTGAGAAGTTTCTCACAAAATGATTAAAGAAAAATGCATTATTTTGATTTAGGGTTGTTAACACTAATGGTGTTGATGGTATGGCATTTTTTCATTTTATTTTCACAAAAACAAGTTCCAATTAAAGTGTTTCCCGTAAGTGTGAGTAGAGATTCATGCTTTAGGAATTTTAAAGGCCTTCATTTAAAATATAATTTGTGGTAAGCACCACTTTCCCCTTTTGTAGTGCCATAAAGACCAAGTCTCATGACTTAGGAAAAAATCCACTTTACAAGTGTATGGTCATCTTGACCATTTCATTTTTATTCTTGTGTTGGAGGTAGAAAGTTTTATTTTGCATTATTTTATATTGTAAAATGATTGAATTTAAATGATAATTTATAAATCATTTGATTTAAGCATTACTTTTAAATGCAAAGAGATGGAACATGTGCTCAATAGTAAGTTATTGAAAGCTTTCTAACGTATGACATTGGAAGAGGAGATATGCTTGATAAGAGCTATAGGAGAAAAAATAGGGGCATGTGCTCATATGGCTAAGTCATGGAGAGAATATGGGGAGGTTGGTTTCAGTTTGCCAACATGTGGAAGACATTTAGGAGCATTTAATTGCTTTTCAATTACTTTTATAAGTTTTTGGAGGGTTTTTTGTATTGTCATCATGTTTGACATAGTCAAGCTTGACTATTTCAACCTTTTTGAGCTCATTTAGAGTGTACCTAGTGGCTAGATTTTAGGCATGGAGGTTGCATCCGACCCAAGGAGGTTGTTCTTTCCTTGTTTTGTGGAGCTCATGTACTTAGTTTTTTGACTACTCATTTTTGTAAGTAAGTTCTTGATTATGTAGATTTTAGCTTGGAGTGACTTCTACAGTCCTTTGGCATAGTTCTTGCATCCTTTTGTACGTCATGGAGATATTAAATACAATTTACCTTGATCATTTTCTAGTTTTGATTCCTCACCATCTTGTTCTTACAATTTAGAGTATGTTTTATGATTGATCAAACTATTTTGTAAACATTTTAGTTTCATTTTAGTTTTGTCTCATGCCTTATACCTTTTTCTGTAATTAGCATGTTCATTCAGGTTGCTAATTGTGTTAGTTAAATACAATCACTTTCTTAGTGTGAATTTTTCTTCCTTCTACAAGTTAAAATATTTGACCTTTTGAGTGAAATATTTATGCATGAACATTGCAGTAACAAGTTGTGTAAATTGAATTTATACCAAATTAGAAATAAGTGTAGAACGGGGTTTCATTGTCTCCCTTTAAATTTGGTGTATCACTTCATTTCATACTTACAGTTTTATTCATTTATAGTAGTCTTTATTCCTTTTCCCTCAAAAAGAATTAGTAAAGTAGTTATAACCAGCTAGGAAGCCAGCCTTATCTGGAGGTTCATTTCAACTTTAGGTGACCCACAACCTTGAAATGATCCCATGTTTTCTCTAGCTTATTGAGTTTCATAACTCAGTCAGTGCAAAGTTTAAGAGATAACAATGAACAAGATAATAGAATTGTTAGTGAACTAAGCAAAATATTCATTCCTAGATAGCTCACTCATTCATGTACCACATCAATATTTTACTATTCGGGAGTTGTTGGTTGTTGCAGTTATCATAATCTACCAAAATGTAGTCATAACAAAAACAAGAGTAATCCCTAGTACACAATTTCCATGTGTGACTATCTATACTCATCACATAGTGCAAAGATCTTGTTTTCTCTATCCTCTTGCATTCATGCATTATTCTTCTATCCACGACTACAAATTATATATAATTCAAAATAAAATAAAATAGAGTTCTTAAACTTATTTTTTATAAACAAGTGAAACTTTTTTCAAACAATAAATTACATACATGATATCTCTTAAAATATTCTATTTGGAAATTGGTTCCTCCCTAAAGATGTGTCAACATCACATGCAAAGTGTTTCATACATAATTCAACATCATTTGCATCATTTACATGATCTCCCTTATAATTCAATTGATGCTTTCTTAGAGAGTGTTTGGTGTAAACTCTTGTGTCATCATGTTCACCCTTTTCATGTTGTTGCAAGTATGAAGGTGTTTTCATTGATGTCAACAAGATTTTCTTTTCATTGGTGTTAGTTGTGTAGTGGTTGAGAGATATTTTTGTTTTGATTTGTTGCATTATTCTGATTATGGTTGTGGTATTGATAAAGATGTTGAGGATATTGAGAAAATTGATTAAAAGAGGTGTTCTAGTTTGCAAAAGTATTTTGGCTTTGCTTTGAATTTCTTTTGGGTTGAAGATTTGCTCGTGTGGTTTGGATATGTTGGTTAGAGGTGTTTAGAGTTTCTATATCTAGAATTTGGGATTTTGCATCAATGTGTAGAAGAAGTTATCTTCACCAGTGTGTGAACTAGTTTTGTAGTGTTTCTTACAAAGGTGTCTGGGATAAATTTTCTTACTCTGCATTTCTCTACAATTTCTCTTTAGGTATTACAATTTTGAAGGTATGTTGATGGTGTTTATATCTTGCATGTGTCAAGAGTATTCATGGTTTGGCACTCTAGAAGATGGATTTTAGAGTTGTAGTGTTTGGCAGTGTAGGTTGAGTGTATTGGGTGTGTACATTCTGAAGGTGTGAGTTGTTGCAAAGGATTTTGTTAGGTTTCAAGATGTTAGAGGAATATTCTAGATTGTGATGAAGCATGGTGTGTGGTTTGCAAGTCATCCTTGGATTTGAGGAAGTGTGTACTTCAAATTTTAATGGTGTTTGGATGGGTAACAACTAATTTGGTGTTTACACTACATTTGAAGATGTTCAAGTATTGATGAAGGTGTAGTGTGGCATGTAAGAGTTGATTTGGGTCCCAATTAAGTTTTGTATTGGTCCACTTCCATTCCTATCCACCATGGGAATGCTCGGTGTCAAACTATTTTCGAATTTATAAAATGTAAGGTGTGTATAGCTAACTTGAAGATGTTTTTCAAGTTGTGGATGGTATAAATGCAAGGTGAGTTGATGCGAGATGGTGTATGGAATAGAATTGAGTGTTGTGATGTGAACTAAAGTGCATAAGTGTGAAATATAGTGCAAGCTATAATGCAAGATTACTGAATGTAGTGAGTTAGAGGTATCTTGATCTCTCAAAGACTATGAGTGTTATTGGAGATCGTGTGGTGGATTCTCTATTGCATTGAGATTTTGTTCTCTCTGTAACATTCTATCTTCTTTCTTCTCTCTATGTTGGTTGTGAGCTTGGGTTGTGAGCCTTTCTAGACAGTGTGTCCTATTCTAGCAGTGAGCCTCCTTGTACCAGTTTTGTAATTACTTATATTATGAGCTAATCCTCACCATGGTTTTTCCCTCCTAGGGTTTTCCACATGAATCTGGTGTTCTCATGTGTATGGTGTTGTTGGTAGTTTCAGTTTTTGTTATTTATTTTCATGTTTAAAATTATAATAGATTAAAGGTTTAATGAATGCATGTGGATCTGTTTACTATTGAGGGTTTTGATGTAGAAGCTAACTTTGTAAGAAACATGAAAAAGGGAATCAGTAAGTACAAAGGTAAATTACCTTTCAAATGTTTCAGTTATGGAAATATAGGTCACTACACTTCGAGATGTCCAAACAGAGTTGTGAAAAATACGAGCAAGGAAAACAAAGGAAAGATT
>VDFB02303665.1:0-13323 GCA_007258455.2 Sequoia sempervirens
GTTGACCTTTGCATGACCACTTTGTTAGTCGTTAGGGTGAATGACTAGCTGGCAGAATCCTCTCAATTTAGTGGCCTTGAATCATATCTGCATGGCATTATTAGTACACATAATAATCACATATCTATAACTATCTTAAAGAACATTCATTAATCCACATGTAGAATTAACACAGATAGTCCATATAACATGTCAATGTCATTAAAGATTTGCAGAGATAAAATTAGGCCCAATGTCTATGGTTTCGAGGAAATATCAACATTTAAACATCAAGGTTCATGACAATTTTGACAAATAGATCATAAATTCTACCAAAATTAAACCATAAACTAGACTCATCAGGAAGGAGGTTTGGGAATTAGAAGAATAAAAATGTTCAACAAAGCTCTTGTGGAAAAAACGGGTTGGTTTCTCTTGGAAGGTACAAAAGATTGGGTATAGATCCTAAGGGCTAAGTATTTAAATAATAAGGTGGCTTGTTGTTTTCTCGGGAAAAGGGAGCTACCTTATGGCTCTATCTTTTGGAACAATCTGCTAAAAATCAGAGGAACTCTGAATAAAGGAGCAAAATTTAGGATTGGTAATGGGCTTAGAACAGACTTCTGGGAAGATGCTTAGTCCACTTGTGAGCCCTTATCTGCTAGAGATGACCTCCAACAAATCAAAATAAGATTAAAAAGAAGCATTGGTAAGATTGTCTCTACCTATTTAGTTTAGGATGGGTAGAGACCTAAACGGATTGATTTTAAATCCTTTTTTATAATGTTGTTTTAAGGGGTAGACAGCTAAATTGGGATGCTGCTTTAGACTCGTTGTTAAGGTTAATTGGGAATCCTGACCTCTTTTCAAGAAATAGGATGGACGAATGGGTTTGGACAAAAAATGCTACAAGGAGATTCTCTGGTAAGTCTACCTATGAGGCCATGGAGTTGCAACCTCTTAACAGGGGAACCTTTAATTGGAATATGGTGTGGAAAAAGCACCTAATCCCTAAAATTAACTGTTTTTGGTGGGCAGTGATACATGGTAATATTCTACAATTGACAACCTTAAGAAAAGAGGTTGGTACTTAGTTAATAAATGTTACCTCTGCAATAGAGAATAAGAAACTATTATGCACTTGTTCTTTCAGTGCTCTTATGCTTAAGAAGTCTAGGATTTCTTCCTAGAGATGCTCAAGGTTGAATGTGTTTTCCCTACCTCGGTTCAAATGTTTGTTGAAGGGTGGTGTTTGTGCCCTTACTCTCATAATATTATTCTTGACTTATGGGGACAAGTCCCCCCATTTCTTATTTGGGGATTATGGAAAGAAAGAAATAATAGGGTCTTTAGGGATGCTGCTAAGAGTAGTAAGGAGCTATGCATGGTTATAAAGAGAAAAATTCAAGAAAATATTGAAAGTTGTAAGTACCCCCAGTCTAAGCAAGGGCCTAATTATCAAGAGCTAAGAATAAAGTAGAAATGGGAGATTTCCTAGGATCTAAGCAACATGAACTGGGCTAAACAAATCTTAACAAAAAGCATTGTCTGGATTCCTCTTGATCCTGGATGGGTGAAATTTAATTTCGATGGATGCTCAAAAGGAAATCCTGGCCTGGTAGGAGCACGAGGAGTGGTTAGGGATGAAAGAGGAATCTACCTTGCAAGATACAACAAAGGATTGGGAACAACAATGAATAACTTTGTTGAAGTACATGTTGTCTGGGTTGGAATTGGTTATCTCAGAGATAATGGGTATAGGAGGGTTATTGTGGAGGGCGATTCTAAGATTATTATTGACTACCTTAACAATATAGTAGATGCTCCTTGGGAAATTAAAGACCTTCTAGATGACTGTAAAATCATGTTACTGTCTTTCCAACATTACAAGATCCACCATACTCTTAGAGAAGGTAATATATAGCGGATGCAATGGCTAATCTTGGTTTAAGATAGGAAGTTTTAAAATATTGGGTTTTCTCTAATCTACCTAATCAATTAAAGGAAATATTTACTAAGGATAGATTGCGAATGATTGATGGAATGGGAGCTCGGATTAATTATGGTCATAGTAGCAATAATTAAAATGATTGATGGTGATAAGAGTCTTGTTGGCATAAGGAATCCTTGGTGGCACATTAGCAAGTTGACAAGATGGATTGGGTGGCATGAGGGTAAAGGTACGCCGAATCCTAAAGTAATAAGAGGATCGAAACGGAAAGGACAAAGTTTTTGGATCACTTCGTACTTCAAAAAGGAAGGCTTAAATGAGAAAATAATGAAAGCAATAAGCACCACAAGAAACAAAAATAATGATCTTGGAAATGACATTTTGACATGTGCTAAGGTAGACGAAAAGACAAGTATTAAATTAAATATAATCATGACTAAAAAAGGTGGCAGAGCTAGCAGTCTTAATTATGATGGGGCCCGAAAAGGTGATTTCTGACTTAGCTTGATTTTCAAACATCCTATCAATTATTTGGAGCCGTTATTCTCTCAAATGAATAAACACAAGGTCTTCATCCAAACTAAGTTTATTGAGTTTCCTATTGCCATTTTCGAGAATGACAACGGGCAAAGAAACGAGTTTCTTCTCTTTCCAAAAAATCATATCTGCAAAGAAAACGCCATGGGAGGCCCAAGGAAGAGAAGGGAGCCGAGAAAGTATGAATCTTTGCGAAAAAATTCAGAGCTATGGGGGCTTTTGAGAGAGTTTGGTTTACCCCGTAGTTTGCTGCCATGAAAGGGTACAATGAAAAGATAAGCTATAAGTTTTCCAATGACTGGAAGGACGGTGAGGTGTAGATTGGTTATCTCCATTTCAAAGTGGATGTGAAGCTTATTGCTAAGGCGACAAGACTGGCCTACGAAGGAAAAGAGGTGGAAAAGATGAGTAACAATAAATACCTTGGTTATTTAGAGAAATTTTTTGAGGATAAAGAGAATGTTAAGAGATTCTAGAATGGGTATGCTAGGGTTTTACTCCCTCCTCCATACCACAATGTGTGTTATTTTGTAATGAAGTATTTCATGCTTGAGGGTCGCTTCTAGTCGGTCCATGGCTACCACTTCCCAATTGTTAACCACATCTAACACCTTGAGAAGATTAACTTGCCTTTCTTTCTTTTTTCTTCTCTGAGTCAGAGCTTAACCAACAGAGCAAACCCACCGTTACATCAGGGCCTAATCTGTGCTATATGTAAATACATGCTAGCCATGTCTCCTCAGTGTAACCCTTCCCTCAAGCTGATTGAAAACCCTACCCCTGAGAGCTCTATGAAAAATGAACTCATTGAGAGTCACCCTCATACCCTGTCTAAAAAGTCTGTGAAAACTCCTCCTACCCTTGAGGACCCGTTGTGGTCGAAGCTTCTTAAAGCCACTCCTAAAAAATATAGTGTGGATTCTATTGGCCCTAATACGAATAAAAAAAGGAAATTGCTTATTAGGGAGTTGGGAGCTGACCCAGACGCTATCAACATCCTGGATGACAATGACAACCTGAATTGTTCTACTCCTATGGGTTGAAGGTCTACTGGACTAGCTATGACAGTGTTTAAGGGGTCGGGTAGCAATAAAAAGTCAAAAAGTTCAAAGGAAAAATGTGTCTCTGGTTCTCAAGATAGTAAGGGGGAGAAGGTTGTGAAGGAAGATTTTGATTCCTCTACCGAGGAAATCCCAAATAGTCTTGGTGGTGAGTCTAATGAGGAAGAGGATTCTAGTAGTGAGGAAATGGAAGAGGTTTCACAACAAGATGTGAGTCAGGAGGCTGATGAAGATATGGAGAAGGTTTTGAATATTGAAAATGTCACTAAGGACCTGGAGGTGATGGAAATTAAAAATCCTAATGAAGAGGATTTTTTGGGTTTTGACACTTATAGAATTACAAGGGTGGAGGAGAGGTTGGAATTGTTGGAAAAAATGATGCAAGAAGAGGATAAGGATTGTAGAATCCAAACCCTTGAAAAGGTAGTGAAAAGTTTGTGCACAGTGATGGATGTTATGAAAAAGGCGGTTATGGCTATAGTTTCGGGGCAAGGAAAAATTAAGAAGCAGTAGAGGAAAAAGGTGAAGGAGGGTGAAGAGGATTTGTCAAGAAAGGTGGAGCCGAAGGGGAAGGTCGAGGACACTATTGAAGACCTGCTAAAAGCTTGGAGTTTGATTGAGGATGCTTAGTCCTTGGTCTTTGTTCTGCTTTTTTTTTTCTCTTGTTGTTATGTTTATTTTTGCTACTCCTATTGGTTTTAGGACTGTTAATGGTCATTGGTGCCAGGACTTTCATATGTTAAATCTTGTTAATAGTTATAGTCTTCATATGGACACTACTTTAAGGTTATTTGGTTATAACCAAATCTACTAGTGGGACTTCATGAAAAATTGGATGTGTTTTTTTGCTATGTCTAATAGAACTATAATGTTTGATTGAGAGGGTATTGGTTAAGTTTTTTATTGATAGGTGGGGGAAGTTTCTTTCAGGTTTGCTTCCTCATGTTGTTGTTCTGAATGGTTGTTTTTCTTTAAATTGTTGTACTAATCTGTAAGGGTCGGGGCCCTTTCCCTGCTTACTCAATCAAAAACTAAAGGGGGACTAAGATTCCCTAGATGGAATCTTAGTGTCAAGGCTTGAAACTCGAGGCACAGACTCCAAAAAGGGGCCCTTTTAAGGTGCCTTTAAAATTAGGGTCCCAAGACCTTTGGAGGACAAAGAAGCCCTAGGTGGCATTTTAGTCCTAGTCCAAAAATGAAGGATGCACAACCAAAATCATTAAATTATCATTTATCCTTTGATGTTTTTCGGAAGTAGCCATAAAAAGATATAATTTATTAGGCCTGTGGATGTAAAATAGGACCAATTAAGACATAAATAAGGATAAATAAACCAAGGCGGGCCCACACAAGTGTGAAAATGAAGGGTATGCATTTTCCTACACTACAATACCATCATACCCAAAAGGTATAAGATATGTTGTAAAACTAATCTCTGAACCTTGAAATTATTCCACCCTATTTCCCTTGCTCTTTTTTATTCTAACATTAGGCACACCACATTAATGATCCTAACCCATTTCTCTTGTGTCATATATTTTAGGGATTTTATATTTTCTTTTACCAAAAAGTGCATCTGACACTCTATGTCCCTGATCCTTGATCCCTTTCATTTACCCTTTTGTCCATATTATTTAGTGATATCAGATTTTCCCTCACCTTGATCACACTTCTTCTTTCATTAGTATTATATATCCCTTTTACTGATCCTCACTCCTCTTTGCATATTTTCCTTTCAAACCCCTAATATTCTTTATACAACCTTCCCTTAAATTAAGGAAGCATGTGGTAAGCATAAACCTTATTTCCCAACTACTCAATGCAACTCATATTTCTATAGATTCTACCAACCAATTAAAACCCACAACAATATAATACTTTACTGATGAAGCCAATGCCATATGTTGATAATGACATTTTCCTATGTATCATATAGTCATTGTTGCATATTTTTCGCCTTAGCTCAAATAGAGGAGCTGGTTGATTGTTTTCAACAATAGGTGGAATTGTAGATTGTTTTTTAAATGTTGTTTCACATTATTTTGTGCATTTGAGTAATAGTTATGCATTTTTGAAGTTATAAGTTTGCAGAGTGCCATTCAGAAGTTACAGTTTTAAAAGAAAGACAGAATTGAGTACATAAGCAAAATAGCATTTCAGATGCTTTTATTCATTTCGAAAAGAACTCATATTTTTACAAGGCTTCATTTGACTTCACAATCAGAATAAGTATTACAACATTGCATGAGATGCATTTTCTTTTCAACAGAAAAGAAAAATTGAAATCAAGGATCCACACAAGCCGTGGATATAACTATAATTGTTCCAATACATTTCTAACAGCACAATGTACTATTGAAGATGCGAAAGGAGAACATATAAGCAACAACATAGTCATCATTGCCTGTTATCGACACTTGATAATGAATGGTGCACCTCGCCGTCTCGAGCTTCATCGACCTGTAAGAGGAAAGGAGGGTGTCAGTGGCTCCGACTATGACATAACTCATACGATGCACCTACAATAGTATAGTATACTATGAGTAATGCATTGAAACAATCAGAAGAAAATCAAATGCAGTATGAAGAAGTGAGATGAAGGAGAAGTATCAACATCATAATCAACATGTTCTATTTTTATGCTAACACTATTTGTTTCCTTGTGCAGGTATAGGTTAAGTCGTGAAGTTGAACATTATTCGAAGACCAAGCATGTGGAGTAAAACAGGCTCCCACAAGGTTAGAGCCCGGCATGCTGCCCGATGCATTTAATGGGCTGATTTTGAAATATTTTTCATCATATACATCAAACAAAGTGAAATACAACTGAAAGAGTAAGACAGAGTTATCCATCAAGTAACGAACCAACTGTGCATTCATAACGATCAACATTTCTTTCTGAAGGCTACAAGTGAACGGTGAGTTTAGTTCACTTAAGGAATTTAACTAAGTGCATTTGCATCAGAAATTGCTGAATTACTTCATTTTCTGTGTTGATTATAATCATGCATAATAATGTGAGTTTCTGTTCATTATTTCTCTTTTTGGATAGTGAGCAGACGCCCATGTCTTAATGATTGTTCTATTTTTCAGTATGAAAGAAACGAGTTTTCTAGAAACAATTTGTGTAGTAAAATATAAAAATGCATGAAGAAGTACCATGTTGCTCACTAAAACAAATAGGCAATTTTGAGTGTTAGACAAATTTCTAGTTTTGAGTTGACTGGTGAAGAAATACAGCATTATCAACGGTAATAATAAAGTGACCTTTTCAGAAAAATAACAGAGGAGAAAGTATTTTTCTTTCCAGAATGATTCTGAGTTAACAACTATACATTTAAACCAGTGTTTAAAAGTGGTTCATACTGATGCAATGTTGCAGTCCAAGAACAAAGGGTAAAGCCTCTACAAAATTCAAATAAAGGAAATGAAAGTTGTGTTAAAGTTTAGTACTGGTTATTAAGAGCTTCAAGAAAGACAGTGAACTCATTTTGATTGTGCCTCAAATGGGATCGTGTGTCAATGATTAGTCAAGGACAACAACCAAATGTGTTGTTCTTTCATTTTGTTTTCTGTGAATTACAAGTGACAAGTAAGACATCACTTGTAATTGGTCAAGCCATGATAAATATAACAAATATGCAGGATGTTGATCATTTCCAGATTACTTAGTCAAGGCCTTAACAGAACAGTGAGGTAAGGTTTTATGTCTACAAGATGAGCACAAAATGCAGTTGGGGATCATAATGGAATGTTCAAATTCAAACTTAATACACGTATGAAGTTTTGAATACAAAAAAAGATCTTTCAGATTTTTAGTACCTGGAGACTACTCTCAGAATGAGTATTGGATTTTCTTTTTTAAGGATGGTTTACAGCTCTATGATGTTTTCAGTTCTGTGATTTGAACTTAGGTGTTACGACTATCAAAAGAGTACAGAAATGCCAAAATGAAAGCTGGGTATATGAGTCAAATGAGTATAAACAAGCATACAAATTCTTGTTGTTTCATCATAACTCTTGTATACTTCTAAAGACATCTTTTGTTTCAGAAGTTAATACAAAATGTCACTAGTTATAGTCAAGATTCTGAAAGAAATGCAAGCATGTATACAGTTTATCACCATTTCAAGCAAGTATGAGAGGTTGAGTTCTATCAGAAATATAAATGCATGCTTTTGCTTTTAAAAATTCCAAGAAACCCATGATATTGTTTTGCTTCAGAAGCGTGGGTAAATCACTTTTTGTTCTAGCTCAAGCCATATGGATAGAATGAATAACAGTTACTTCATAGTCTCGAATTCTTTCAGAACACAGAAAATGCATTTGTCTTCAGAAATTTCCAATACCCACATGAGGGTTTGCTCTCAAAGAGTACAGAAGTTTGATAATTTATGATACCCACATGGGTTTTTCATGAAAACGACAATATAACTACAAATATGAAGAGTTCTGTGATAAATCGAGCTCAAGAAAGAGGAAAATAGACTTCTCTATCGAATTTTTTAAAATACCCACATGTGGGTCTATTTTCAAAATATAGAAAATGGTGTTTCCTTTTAAAATTTCGAGTACCCATTTTCAGGGTTGGTGTCAAAATGCGGAAAAATTAGCCACAGAAATACCCACATGAAATTTGAAGAAAATGGCAAGGATATTCAACAAATGCGAGTTCCCATATTATAGTCAAAATACAGAGGAAGAAAAATACAGTTTCTTTTAACTTTCTGTGATACCCACAAACAGAAATGTTACTAAATTGACATAATGGAGATTTTTTTGTTTTGGGTCGAGCTTAAATTCAAAAATAATGCTTTCTATAGTATACTTTTATTTTGGCTGTATAGCGGAGGATCATATGGAAATAAAATTTTGCTGGAGTTCTGGAGCGGGAAAATTACGGTTTGATTACACGATGGGAGTCAAAGGTACGGCCTGGCTTCTTCTTTAGTTTCCAAGTCGGGGTTGAGTTCTCGGTAATGGTCGAGCTCTCACGGAAGAATAGGCGCTTCTATTTAGCCGGTGACACGGCCCCTGAAATATTGATGATGGCATTAGGTGTACATTTGAGGCAGATAATGTGGGCTATAAACCCTCCTAAACCATTAACTAGAAACACCTGCAATGAAGAGATAGGAATACAGTCGACACTGCCGGATGAATTTGGGTCGGTCAGATCCTGTAATGTTCGATCCAAGATAGAGATCTCTTTCAACAAAACTTATGCGGGGCCGCACCCTTAGGCACTACGAAATTCCAAATAATAGAAATGAAAATATTTGTATGAAACACCCACTGGAGATTGATCAATGGAAACCGCAAGGATTTTGTGCACGGACTTGAGTCAACACCATCATGGCGGCGATTTTTCTACAGCGGAGTTTCCTTCTTCTCAAGTCATGGGTGAAATGAATGATAATTAGGGTTTGACCCTTTTTCCTCATGCCCAATTCGAATATCACCATTTTCTAGAATTTTCTATTTTGAGCATATGTTGAAATCCAAAGTGGGGTCAAAATTTTAAGCTTATGCCTTATGTTCTTTCTAAGTCTATGTCAAATATCAAATGGAGGCTGAAATTCTATGTTAGAGAGATGTCTTAAGTATTTAAGACTTATGGTTTTTCCTTAGCAAAGTATGGACTTTGCATTAGGTATTATTTTAAATGAGGAGCAACTAGGGTGAATTGTGAATATCTTATGTTTAGGGTCAATTTAACCTTTAGGGTTTTATTTTTTAAAAATTGATTTTAAATAAATCAATTGGAGTTGTGATGAGGAGATAACGATGACATATGTATTTTTATGATTTTTGAGAAAATCAGAATGATATCTTGGAGAAATAAGCAATTTTATTTTTGCAAAAGATTTCAAATCTTGAGTTGCCAAAATGAGATAAAATTAAAATGGCATCTCATAAGCCAAAAGCATAAAGCAGTGTTTCTTTTATGTTTCTTGCTATTTCAGGATCTTTATTTAGTTTTGTTGTGGTCAATTCTAGACATCTTTGGAGAGATAGGTTTTTTGAACTTTTCATGAGTTTGGGGCTTTATAATTGTAATCATAAACTTTTATACTTACCTTGTGATTTGAGTTTGTTTGAGGCCTTTTTATGACTTTTTAGGAAGAAACTTAGGATTAGAACTCTGGAGGTTGATGATTTAAAGTAACTTTCAACTCTCATTCTCATATCTGTTGATTTAGATCAAAGTTTCTGCCTTAATTTGGAGCCTCGCTGTTGCGTACTGGGTTTGGGTTGGTACTCTTCGGTTTAATAGAACTAATAGTTTATCAACATTTCCTGTCTCAAATTTTGTAATAGCAATCTGATGTACTTGTGTTTTCAAATTGAAATCCTTTTATGTCTTGCTATTATAGGTGGTGTTTCAGAATTACATGTTTCAGGTTGCATGTTGTGTTGCTTTCCAGATCTTCATGCAAATTATTAATGTGATATGTGCCAATGAGATTGTGAGGATTACTGCAATAGAGAAATTGTTATGAGTGATTAGGTCTGAATCCTTATAAGTTTGGTGAATTATCTTTTAGAAATAGGTTTTATATTCAGTTATTCTTCATCCCTTTCCTCAGAAGCTATTTTAGAATAAAATTCATCATTCGGAGAACCAGCTCACTCTGGAGATTCCTCTTTCACATAAGATCACCCACATCTGAAAGAGGTTTCCATGTTTCGGTAGTTTGTTGAATATTGCATTCAGCAGGGTGCAAAACTACTGATAACAGTCACTTTCTTGGAGTAATCACAACATGACACATCTTGCATGTACCTAACCATCAAATAAAGTGGGAAAGTGCATTTTGATGTGCTTAAATTTGATAGCCTCCCTATCCAAGCAATGATTTCCACATGAATTCCTTTCAAAAAATCAAGAGTGACTTGTCAAAAGGCCTCCACATCCAAGAAACCTTTATTCCTATTCAAGCAACCTCCATCCATATCCAAGAAAAATCCATCCCTTTTCACACCCCACAACACAAATATATTTAAGGTTTGCCTTAGATAGATAGGGAATCTACCTTCAATTCGTAGAGATTGTCTTGTAGGGACCACATCTCATTAACAATCGAGATTGCTACCTATAACTATAGTCCATGTCCTTAGTCCTATACAACACACCGGCCCTTGAAAAAGGATTTTAGATTGAGCCATGACATCCTTGTGAATGCCTTTCTAAAAATTCTATAGGTTATTTTGATTTATTCTTATTAAGTTGAAAATAAAAAAAGCGACCTAATGGAGACTAAAGAAGAAAATTTATAAGTGCAAGTTAAAAGGTAAGTCTTGTAAAATTGCTTTTCTAGAATATAAAATAATATAGATATCATTGTAAGTATTAAAAATAAATATGTGGTAGTATTAGGTATCGTGTACTACCCCTTGATGAATTAAGGTATTAAAAAGAAAGGAGTTAAGGATGGATAAATTAAATCAATTAAATATTTATGGAAGAAATTGATAAGAAGAGAGTGAAAGAATTTTATTTGTGAGATTATTAAGATAGGTTTTGAAAATAATTTAATGATCATTACAGAAAATAAGGAAGAAGAAAGAATGTTGAAAAAATCCTAGGACCGAGAGGAAAGATAATGGAAAAGGCTAGAAAAAGTGTAAGAAGCATAAAGAGAGTGTATCAAGAGGGATGCAACAGATAAAAACCATATTATTGAGATATAGGTATATCATCAATGGATATGGCATGAACATGAATATTAAATAAATAAAGTGGTTTATAGCCTAAATTATAACTAAAGAGAAACATTTAACTAAAATTATAAGGCAGTTGAAAGAATATAAGGTAAAAATGAACTTTGAGAACTTTGAATTTATTTATATGGATACTATAGATGTGGTTGCTATGGGGAAGAAGAGGAAATAAATAAGGGATAAAGTAAAGAATATGTTAATTTGTGAAGAAGAGGATATAATATTTATCAATAGAATAAAAGAAGTCACCAAAAACTTAGATTTTTCCAAGGAAACTTTGGAGATGATAGATGAGAGAAATTCCTAGGTTGAGGAAGAAAACAACTGAAAGAAAATTAAAGATAAATCAATCACTAATAATGTGTTATCAAGTAGCACATTCCCCAAGATAAAGAGACACTATGAGGAGATGAACCTCAAGGACTAAGAGTCACCTTCCATGTCAAACTTAAGAATAGTTTCTAAAGAGTCCATATAAGTAGTGATTCCTTAATTGGGTTAGAGGAAGCAAGATCAAGAAATAATTATGTATGAGATTTGTGTCAAATATTAGGAAGTGAGTTCTTAGATGTTTAGTTACCAAGAGATAATGGTAGAGAAAGGAATTTGGTCAAGTAAAAAATGAATGAAATTCGACATAGAATCCATGATAAAAAGAAAGAAAGAGATACAAGAGTAGAGAATAAATTAGGAGAAATGATAATCCTAACCATATAAAATAAATCAAGAACACCTTTACCTCCTGAAAATATGGATGGACATATGATTAAGCTCCCTATTTTTGGTAAATGTACCAAGGATGCTAGCACTTTTCTCTTTACCTTGGACTTTCATTGGAGTGTGGTTGGAATTAATGATGACTAGACTCAATTATATGATTTTCTCAAGACCCTCAATGATGAGGCAATAAGATGGCACATTAAAAAATGACCTAAGTATGATAAAAAGAATGAAATGATTTAAGTGACTTATTTTTGAAAAAATTCCACTCACCTAATGTATGAACAAAAACCATAAATAAAATATGGAAGATGAGAAAAACTAAGGAATCAGTAAAATATTAAGAATATTGATTTAAAAGTGTGGTTAGATAGCTATAAAAAACCTTGACATAAAAGAAATGAATTGAGTGGTTTATTTTAGGGTTAACCCCTCACATTATAACAAAAGTAGATGAGAAGATTTCATCTTCATAAGGATGCAATAATGAATTATGAGGAAAGGATAAAATTGATAATTTCAAATTAGAGTTGGAAAACATAATGTTGAAGTGATAAATTCTAATGAAAGGTGAGAAGGACGAGACTTCTTTCCCACCTAGAAGAAGTAGAATTTTGTTTAAAAATTACAATAGGGAAGAACATCTAAGGAATAAATGCTTGATCATCAAACACACCAAGATGGTTACCACACTAAGAGGATAACTTGAGAAATCCCCTATAAAGATAGCAAGTATATAATTTAAAATATAAGGTGGGACAAACTTGATAGAAATAGGTGTCCAATGTTACTTCATGAAGAAGATGAATATGAACCAATGGTTTGTGGATTGAATAGGGAAGCACTTTTTTGGATATGGGTATGGATAGAGAATATGATTTAGCTATAAGATCATTAAATTTTTATTTGGAACATGGCTAGTGAGAACTTCAATTGAGAGAAAGAATAAAACCACTTAACAATATACACTATATGTCACCACAAATTTAAGATATAGGACTCGCCATGAGTTACCATGGTAACCATTGAGAAGGAGGTGGTAAGGGAGGCTACCACAATAATAATAGAGGTACCAGAGAAAGAGAAAGGACCAAAAGGAAAAAAAAAATGTTATAAATATGGTAAACAAGGACATTATGCTAATGAGTGTAGAAGAAAAAAAGGAGGAAATTCCACATGTGATTTTTGTGGTGATAAATCATGTCATGATATTTCTAGTTGTTCCAAATTTAATAGTTCTATAAGAATGTGTTGGAACCATGATCAGAAAGTGAATAATCTTCTAATCTAAATGTAAGGTCTATGATACTAAAGTGGTAATGAATAACTAAAGTACATGAGAAAATGGTA
>VDFB02303666.1:0-21229 GCA_007258455.2 Sequoia sempervirens
AAGGAAACAAAAGAAATAGAAAAAATGTGACAAAGATGAAAAAATAAGGATAAGATGAGAAAGGGCAATAAAGACAATGTAACACTTAGAAAAAGAATTTAAAGTAAAAAGAAAAGTGTTGTGTACATTCAATTTAATCAACTTGAAGAACATAAAAAAAAGCATAGCATTTAGTATGGGACTAACATCATTAGAAGTTAATTTTTTTATCAAAACTAAATATTAGTTTCTTAAGAATATTAAGAAGAAAAAATATTCAAAATATAATGAATACAATTTGAAGAAAATAAATTATTTAGTATGTAATTTTTTGTATATAATATATTTTTTATCATAATATATTTAAAATGATTATTTTAAAATTTATTTAGAAAATTTTGAATATATTCAATTATTGAAATATGAAATTTTATAAAAATTAAACTTGCATTTTATTTAAAAGTTTTATATTCTTTCATATTAGAAAAGTTTAAATTTAAATTTTTATTTTAAACATTTGAATATTGTTTATCAAGTTATTTAATCAAATTAAAAAATTATAAATAAAATTTATTCTTATCAAAATTTAAACATTAATTTATATTAAAGATATTAAAAAATTGAGATTTAAATTAATTTCATATAAACAACATTTAAGAGATTTAATATTTTTTATATTAAAATATTCATATATTTATACATTAAAATAAGAATTTATATATATATGTTTAATATATTAAAAAAATTGTTTTATATTGTTAATATTTTATAAATAGTTTATAAAATATTTTTTAAATATATTAAACAAATACATATAAATTTTTTTAGCTGCCAAAATAAAAAATAAAAAGTAAAAAATGTCACGGTTGCACGCACGATTTAGTTTATAATATATTTTAAATATATTAAGCAAATATCTAAACTTCGAGAACCATTGTATTTGTTACTCAAAATTTTAAAAGTATCACTACAAGTTAGTTATTCTCTCATGGATTTAGTTGCATGACACTAACCAGAAGGGCGTTTGATTCATCACACCCAAGGTATGATGGAGAGCATCCATGCGAATTTTGCATCCACAGAATTTTGGATAGCCAATGCCTAAAAGCTACATAAATATTGATTTGACAATTGGAACATTCTATTTCTATTTACAGTGTTTTTTTTTAAATGATGGCAACTTTCTTTTTTCATTTGCATTTCTTTAAGAAAAAATCTAGATTTATATAAGTTTATTTTATTCCATTATTTATCACTTATTATTAATTGGTTAATCTAGCCATATACAAGTAGAATTTTGCAGCGTATGTACCAAACCTATACTCTCTAACATAATATATAGATATAATTTATGCAAATACTAGTAATATTTTAAAACAAATTTTTTTTTAAAATATATAAATTACAAATTTGATCAAACTATTATAATTCTAACTTACCTCATTAATTATTTGATGCAAATTCCAAATGGATTTATTTGTAGGGAGAAAACTGATGGCAGCCAAGGCTAACCCATTAGAATACAAACCGTATGTCGAATCAGGAAAAAAATTTATGGGTTTTTTTTCGCACATGAGTTAAGATCTTATAACTAAGGTTTTGGCTTTTGGGCAATTATGTAGAGTGCGGTAGCATCCGATATGAGCGTGTATGTCAAAAAGACCCCTTTTAGAGGTGCCGCCCGGTTATCATCACCTAACGTCCCAATACCCCTACATATAACCACCAATAAAAAATTAAAAAAACACCTAAATATGTCACTTTTAATATCTAATTAAAACTCTTTTATCATTCAAATCCACTCAAAAGTGAATGGGTCTAATTCACGTTAGCACCTTCTACAATCAATTTTGCACCCATTACAAATCACTCCTACATATTAATCTCCTTACTAAAGCACCGGACACCAAACACATTACACCCCAATTAATCTTTATTTGGGGTCTGATTGACGCATATGACTAATGTTTTTTTGTGGGTATCCCATCATAACCATTCGCTTTGCCGCGCGCTGTTTGGAAGGTTCCCGGCGATGGAGAAGGCTGCGGATGGCGACGGCTCCCCACAGCTCCTCCACGTGCGCACGGCTCCAGGTAACATCTAACATCGTCTACCTTTAGAATATGCAAACAATGGTACTGGTTAATCATTTTCTTCTGCATCTTTCATGACCCGTGAAGGGTTTATTCGAGTGTTAAGACCCGTGAAGGGTTTGTTTGACGTTTGATAAATTATTACTGCTTGTCTATGAAGTAAATCATGCATCTTACATGCATCTCGCCATGTGCTGTTTTATTCTGCTAATGTCATGGTACTGGCATTATACACACGGGTTTTTTTTGGGGTAAAATGATTTCCTGTCCTCATGTTACCGCGCGCTCACAACGTGGTAAATTCGACTGTATCATGATTTTGTCTGCAGAAATGATAACGAATTTCGTGGGTTTGTGAAAACCCTTGCTTTGTTTTTCCAAATACGGGTTTTATTGTGCTTAAATTATTAAATACGACCTGGTAAAGTCAATTGTCTCATGATTTTGTCTCCAGAAATGATCAGGAATTTCATGGGTTTGAACACATGTCTATAAAAAACCCATGTCACTTTGGGCATAAATCGACAAACCCATTAAAAATAAATATGTTTTTGTCAAAACCCTTGCATGGTTTTTTCCAAATTCGTGTGCTTAATGAATTAATCTCATGAAACCCTTGTTTGGAATATTCTGCATCTATCTCAAAAACGAATTCGTGAAAACCCTTGCTTGGCTTTTTCCAAATTCGTTTGCTTAAGGAATTGATCTCATGAAACCCTTGCCTGGAATATTCTGCGTCTATCTGAAAATGCACTTCTATATTCCTGCGACTGACAAATTATTACTATGAAACCCTTGGTTAATTTATTTTGCACCTTTCTGAAAAACCCAATACATACATACATACATATATGTATGGTATGTATGTGCACATACATACATACATATATGCATGTATGTATGTGTACATACATACCATCTATATATGTATGGTCTGTATGTATGTACACATACAGACATACATATACACATACATACCATACATATATGTATGGTCTGTATGTATGTATACATACAGACCATACATATATACGTACATGTATATACATACATACATGTATGTATGTATGTATGTACACATACATACATACATATATACATATATGTATGTATATACACATATAGACATACATATGTACATACATGTATGTATGTACACATACAGACATACATAGTTACATACATGTATGTATGTACACATACACACATACATATATACATACATGTATGTATATATGTATGTCTGTATGTGCAATACATGCTCATGTATGCATGTAATGTGTATATGCAGACATACATATTGCCATGCGTAATATGTCTGCTCACATACATATGCAGCACATGCACCGTATGCACATCTGGAGACATACATATATACGCCGGACATACGCGTGTACGCGCTGTGTATGTACCTTATCTGAACATACATACATACATACCATACTTTCCATTGCACATACAGCAGGCCTCAGGTAACATCTAACATCTTTCTCCTTTGAATATGAAAACAATGGTACTGGTTAATCATTTTCTTCTGCATCTTTCATATTACAAAAATGTATGTATGTATGTATGTGCACATACATACATACATGTATATATGTATGTATGTATCGAAAGCAACGACAAGCATCCTCTGCACATTCCTCTAATATCCCAAGTATTAGGTAGGTACTTATAGTTATTTTCATTTATGCAGTGTCTTCTTACTTTATACATTCTACCATTTGTAAAGAAATTTCTACTGTCCATTGCACATACAGTAGGCTAGCATACATATATTTGTCATTTTACATTCTGTGTCTCTTGTTCATTCAACAAATCAATGTATATGTGTGTATCCTTTGCCTATCCTTTCAAAATGCAAACAATGGTACTGGTTATTCATTTTCTTCTGCATTTTCACGACCCATTAAGGGTTTATTCGATGATGTCAAAATTATTACTGCTTGTTTATGAAATAAATCATTCCTCTTACACTCCTTTTCGCCATGTGTTGTATATATGTATGCATGTATCTATTTGTGTATGCACATACATACATACATACATTTATACATATATGTATATATGTATGTATGTATGTATGCATGTACATACATACATACATATGTACATATATACATATATATATGCATGTATGTATGCATGTATGTATGCACATACATACATACATATATGTATGTGTGTATGTATGTATGTGCATATATACATGTATGTATGTCCATATATGTATGTATGTATGTATGTATGTATGCATGCACATACATACATATATAGATACATATATATATATGTGTGTGTATGTATGTATGTATGTATGTATGTGCAGCTACAAAGACAGCGCGCGGCAAAGTGAATGGTTATGATGGGATACCCACAAAAAAACATTAGTCATATGCGTCAATCGGACCCCAAATAAAGATTAATTGGGGTGTAATGTGTTTGGTGTCCGGTGCTTTAGTAAGGAGATTAATATGTAGGAGTGATTTGTAATGGGTGTGAAATTGATTGTAGAAGGTGCTAACGTGAATTAGACCCATTCACTTTTGAGCGGATTTGAATGATAAAAGAGTTTTAATTAGATGTTAAAAGTGACACATTTAGGTGTTTTTTCTGCTTTGCAATGTATATTACTGATATATGTTTGTATGACTCTATGCATGCATGCAAACCTGCAAAAAAATCACAGATATATAAGGCTTCCCAAATGAACATCCAATCCAAATATAGTGCAGAATTCAGTCATATCATCTCTAAAAACCTACGTAAGTGGCAGCTACAAATTCAAATGCTATAACAAATTCATATTTGAAACACAACAATCACATTGAATGCATTCGATTGTCAAATTCAAATTTCTAAATAAGAGGGATAGCAGCCAGTGGAATTCACAAATTTTCTCCTCTACTACTATATTCACAATTGAACTTGATTAATTATGTGTTGTTGTACATGCATTATTTCAAAGGTCATATGATGTTTGTATGTTACTAGCCTCGGTTGTGACTACCCGTGGTTGTAAATCTTTTCTTGCAGGCATGGGAGAACAAGGAGAGGTGGTGTAACGATGTTCATGGTGGGCAGTTTGGTAATTGTGTTTATCAACACACCAAATAATTAAGGATTTTTTGTTCAAATTGTTCTAAGTTTCAATTATTGTTCTATGTTTTTTACTAACTAGTATATCTTTTTATTTATTTCAATAACTATTGTCCATGTTTGTTTGTTGTATTATATTTGTTTGTTGTGGCCGGCATGTCAAATGGCTAGGAGGTTGTGAAGACCATGTCAATTTGTAAGATTACATATCAGGTAAAGTCTTTCAAGACTTTACTTTGGCCGTGACCCGATAGACATTGTGTTCATTTATAATGTTCATTTTTATTATTCATTGTAAACTTACATTTACAATTTACAATTAAATTAATTTCCAAGTGTATGTGTTCAAAAATTTATAGTTTCAAATAGATTAATTTATGGATATGTTGCATATAGATGTATAGTTATATGTATGCATATACTTAGTTGTGTATACATATGTATGTATGTATGTATGTATGTATGTATGTATGTATGTATGTATGTATGTATGTATGTATGTATATACCTACATATATATATATACCTACATATATATATATGTATGCATGTATACACAACTAGGGAGGTTGTAAAGAGCAAGTCAATTTGCATGATGACATTTCAAGTGAAGTCTTTCAAGAGCTTACCTTGGCTGTGACCTGCTAGACATTGTGTTCATTTATGATGTTCTTTTTTCTAATGATGTTCATTCATGAACCTAAACAATGGGATTTGATTTATGGTGGGATTTGTTGATTTTAGGTGATCAGATTAATTGCACAGAAAATAATTCAAAATCAAACAACATACATAGATGTGAGAAAATACATAGAAACTTGTTGAATTATTAAGTTTGAATTTTCAAAAAGTCTGATGTCAGGGAAAATACAAAGTTTGAATTATAATGTTTTCAACCTTTACCAAATGCATTATTTACAAAACATAGATCTTGAATAGAGTAGTGAGTCATATTTTTAAATCACATCAATGATAGATGAATACAACAAACACAAAACTGATTTCGAATCACAAAAGTATAGATCATTAACTTGGAAAGAAGACAAGGAGTCTTCATATATACAAAAAACACATTGGAACACATCAAATTAGATAATTTGAGAACACACTACCATTTAGTTCTACAAAATTAGACACTAGTATCCAAATGCTATCCAATACAACAAACTAGTATCCTTTGACTGTCCAATACAATAGACTAGCATTCAGTTTTACAAAAAACACTCTAGCACACTTCGAGGTCAAAAAGTTGACAACAAAAAATCCTAATCAGACATCCACAGATCTGATTATGAAGTGGTGTGTCCTTGGGGGTCAACTGACTCCGCGTCAACTGGAGAAGATGTTGAGGACTGCGGATTGTTCTGTATGGCACTTGCTATACAAGCAAGCAATGCATGATTTGCCTCTGGAGTTAGCTGTAACTATGGAGAGCAGCCTTCAGAAGACCCATTTTGTAGGCTGCTAAGAGCTGCAAAGGCTGGAGACAAAATGTTAATCATGTCCCTTAAAATTGGATGTTGACTTGGAAGAGGAGTTGTAGGAGTACTCTTACTTCTGTTTCTTTCTGCTCTTTCCGCCTGCTTTTGGTTTTCCTTCAACTGTCTAGCAATCTTTGCTTGCTCCCTTTGAAGCTCCTTTTCATGTCGCTGCCTCAGTTTCTCCTCTGCAATTTTTTGTTTTTTTGTAGCACGCTCCAATCTATTTGCCTCCCTCTGTGCGAGGATTGCTTCTCTTTCTGCCTTCCTTTCAGCCATTTGCTCCTTTTTCCTTTGTTGCAATTCTTGGTTTCTTTGCTTCTGTGCCTCTTGTTCATTCAGCAAATTGAAGAAATCATCTGATGTCAAAATTTGAGACTGCCTACTAAGGCGTAGGACCCCATTGCGACCTCTGTTAGATGATTGGCGCACTCGTTGCATTGGGAGTTGCAAAAAAGTGCTTCTGCAGCCTGCTGGTTGTTGATCATTGACTTGTGTGCATGGTACATAGTCAGCCTCTTCATCATTTGAGTCATTACCATCGACTCCATCCTCTTCATCATTTTCAGCCTCCCAATTTCTCCCAGTTGTGAAGTAATGGATTACATCTTCAGGATCAACATTCGGTGGTGATGGCATGGACAACCCTTCATCCACTTGAGTGAAATTGAGATGCACCCCTAGGTTCAAAGCTGCATCTTGAAATTCAGATGGCAGATTCAGACTCTCTTCATTTTCAGCTGCCTGATTACATGATCGAACTGCTGGTTCTTGTTCAATTTCTGTTGCCTCAATGTTTTCTAGATTTGGGGGAATGTTTGCAGAAAAGGTATCCACAAACTGTCCAATCTGTTCCTCATTCCAACCTGCTATCCTCAAACAAGTCTCAGCTGCCATGAACTGTGCCTCTTCATCAGCTGTATCACCCTCAGTTTCTGCTCCCAATGATGTTCCTTCCTCTTCAACCACAAAAGCTTGGCTTGGCCCCATATCCAAGTCAAGTGCATGTCGATCTAATGGCCAAATTCTTGTTTTTCTAAAACCACTTGCAATGTTATTAGGAGTCAAAGCTTGTGCAAAAGCTTTGCTGGCAAGTGTTGCCAACTCTTCCCTTCCAATGTCAAGTTGAGGATTTGCAGAGAGCCATATAGTCCTTTGCTGTTTGAAGTAGTGCTTAAATGGTGAGAACACACTAACATCAAGGGGCTGCAATTTGTGACTGCAATGTGCTGGAAGTGTGAGCAAATCTATTCCCATAGCCTTTGCTACTTCAATCGTTTTGAATGCGACATGGCTGCCATGACCGTCAAAGATTAGAAGCTTTCTGTTGGTTGGTGACACACCTCCTGGGACATTTTTTGCGAAGTGTTTTAACCATGCCACAAATAATTCTTTGGTCATCCAAGCATGCTCTTGGATTTCCATGCATGCCCTTGGCTCACAGTTAACAATATAGTTTTTAATGTTCCTTTTGGACTTGAACAAATAGTAACTAGGTATAGCTTGACCTGCTGCACTAACACAAGCTAGAACAGTGATCCATTCTCTGCTTTTAGCAATTAATTGTGGAACACATTTCATCCCTATTTTTGCAATAACTCTCATTGCACAATTTCTGCCAGCTTGCACACCTGTTTCATCACAGTTCCATATGTTGTTGGGCCCATAATTTAGTTTGCTGTACAACTCCTCCAAGTTATCATAGAATGAAGAAACTATTTCGGGCCGCAGCATTATAGCTCGATCTGTGTCCACTCCTTCGGGTGTTCGAATTGTCAGATCAGGATGCCTTTGATGAAATCCAACCCACCATGACCTCCCTGGTATCCCATTTGTGAATGGGTTAGGCCTCACTCCAACCAGGTGGGCCACCGTTGACTTAAGCTGTGAGACTTGAAGGCCATGGCCAATATTAGCCATATCTTTACACCATTGCACAATTTCAGCTTCTTCTTCGTCAGTCAGGATTGTAGGTGGCCCCCTCTTTTTTGTGGATGTTAGACCATTGAGCCATGACCGCAAACTGCTAGGCGAGATTCCCCATTTGATCGCTGAACGTCTGATTGTCATGTGATGGTCTTCAACATCTGCAATGGCTTTGTCCATGTCATCCATAGACCAACTTTTGATGCTATGATCTGGGGTTGTCACTTGGTCAGCAGATGGTGGTTCCATTTCTATGTCAGTATTATGAACAGCAGGTTCAAAACCATCATTTTCATTGGTCTGTGCTACATTATCAGAAATAACTTCCTCGTCCATGTTTACTGCTGGCTCTTCGTCAACATCTGGAACATTGAATGTCACTACACGAGGTACTCTATTCAAGCGCCTCAGACCCGATCTTTTCCTCTTGTGCCTTGGTGCCATGATTGTCAATGATCAGCTACATTGTAAGTGATCAAGTGTCAGAAAAATAGTGTATAAACATTGCAAAACACAGATATAAATACAAAACACAGGTATAAACTTTGCAAAATATAAAACAGATCTATTTTATCATTCAAATCCGCTCAAAAGTGAATTGGTCTAATTCACGTTAGCACCTTCTACAATCAATTTCGCACCCATTACAAATCACTCCTACATATTAATCTCCTTACTAAAGCACCAAACACCAAACACATTACACCCCAAATAATCTTTATTTGGGGTCCGATTGACGCATATGACTAATGTTTTTTTTGTTGGGTATCCCATTCTTTAGTTAAATGTATGCATATATCTGTACATATACATATATATATATATATATATATATATATATATATACATAGATATATGTATGTATATATATCAATGTTCAAAGCACATTGTATAGACTTGGGTTTTGAAAAAAGAGCAGAAGAAATTAACGAAGGGTTTCATAATAATAATTCCTCACTGGTAGGAATACAGAAGTGCATTTTGAGATAGATGCAGAATATTCCAGGCAAGGGTTTCATGAGATTAATTCATTAAGCACACGAATTTGGAAAAAACCATGCAAGGGTTTTGACAAAAACATATTTATTTTTAATGGGTTTGTCGATTTATGCCCAAAGTGACCTGGGTTTTTTATAGACATGTGTTCAAACCCACGAAATTCCTGATCATTTATGGAGACAAAATCATGAGACAATCGACTTTACCAGGTCGTATTTAATAATTTAAGCACAAAAGAAAACCAAATTCACTTTTTTTTAGGGTATGTATGTATGTATGTATGCAGATACATACATACATATGTACATATGTACATATGTATGTATGAAGCTGCATACATACATACATACATACATAAATGCAATGTGGGAAAAGGAGTGTAAGAGGAATGATTTATTTCATAAACAAGCAGTAATAATTTTTCAATCATCAAATAAATCCTTCATGGGTCGTGAAAGATGCAGAAGAAAATGATTAACCAGTACCATTGTTTGCATTTTAAAAGGATAGGCAATGTGGGAAAAAGGAGTGTAAGAGGAATGATTTATTTCATAAACAAGCAGTAATAATTTTTGAATCATCGAATAAATCCTTCATGGGCCGTGAAAGATGCAGAAGAAAATGATTAACCAGTACCATTGTTTGCATTTTAAAAGGATAGGCAAAGGATAGACATATACATCGATTTGCTGAATGAACAAGAGACACATAATGTAAAATGACAAATATATGTATGGTAGCCTGCTGTGTGTGCAATGGGAAGTAGAAAAATAAAAACAAATGCTATGCTATTGTATTGGACAGCCAAATGAAACATATTTAAACAGACTAATAGACATATATATGTGTTTGTCTATGTATATATATATATATACACACATATACATATTGAACCCTGATAAATGACCCCCCTAACAAATGACCAAAAATAAACAACAGACATATAAGAAAAAATAAATAACAACTATAAACCCTGATATAAACACTGAAGTAAATGACAAATGAGGAAAAACAGACAAATATAAATATAGGTACCATAGTCTGCATTTTCAATGGATAGGCAAAGGAAACACACGTATACATTGATTTGCTGAATGAACAAGAGACACGTAATGTAAAATGACAAATATATGTATGCTAGCCTACTGTATGTGCAATGGAAAGTAGAAATTTCTTTACAAATGGTAGAATGTATAAAGTAAGAAGACACTACATAAATGAAAATAACTGTAACTACATACTCTGCATTTTCAATGGATAGGAAAAGGAAACACACATATACATCGATTTGCTGAATGAACAAGAGACACGTAATGTAAAATGACAAATATATGTATGCTAGCCTACTGTATGTGCAATGGAAAGTAGAATTTTTTTATTAAATGGTAGAATGTATAAAGTAAGAAGACATTGCATAAATGAAAATAAATATAAGTACATACCTGAGACTTTGGATATAAGAGGAATGTGCAGAGGAATGTGCAGAGGAATGTGCAGAAAATCTTTGTCGTTGCTTTCAACTTTGATGGGAGTAACATGCAATTGTGAATGTTGCTGGCTACTTTCCCCCTCTTATTTAGGAATTCGAATCTGACAATTGAATGCATTGAAATTGGTGGTTGTGTTTGAATTTTGAATTTGTTAGGGCATTTGAATTTGAAGCTGCAAGTTACATAGGTTTTTAAAGATGATATGCATTCAATTTGGTGGTTGTGTTTGAATTTTGAATTTGGTAGAGCATTTGAATTTGAAGCTGCAAGTTACGTAGGTTTTTAAAAGATGATATGACTGAGTTGTGCATTACATTTGGATTTGATGTTTAATTGGGGAGCCTTACACCCATATGTTAATTGTGCAGGTACCTACAGGAAATGAAATAAGTACATATAGGTGACATGGAGTGTGTGAAAGACTGTGCAAAGGAGTTTGTGATTATGTCATCTAAAGCACCAGTAGCTGTGCATGTATACATGTAAATATAAAATGTAGTGAGGGACAAACATTTGCAAGTGGGGGTAATTGTAAAAAGTAAATGATTTAAATAAAATTGTAAATGAGCCTTTTTATGTGCAAGTGGAGTTCTTTTATAAATGCAAAGGCACCATTAGTTGTGTACTTTGATTGGTGAGTGACTCATTCTGTTATGAGCAGCTATTGGTGTTGTAGTAATTTTCTATTGGTATTGTTGTAATTTTATATTTGTTAATAAAAAAATTTTTAGTGGATCAGAGTTAAATTTTTTTTGGGGGGTCCCAAAGATGGTTATTCAATGGGTGGTAGCTACTGGGTCTTCTCCCTACATTTTTGTTACACAAAATCACACCCATTAATAAAATCCATTGCTTTAAATACAGAAAACCATTTAATTAGTCTAAAACTGCATTTTAGGTTTACTGTTTTACAGTGTATTCCTAGAGAATCTGGTATTCTTAATCGTCAGATAATTTAATCAACTTCTACTAAAAAGTCTCTGAGGTTTCTATTTATATCAGGCACAAATTAATAGGAGAAAGAACATACATGAGCCACCCAGTTTGGGTGTATTGGCATCTCCTGTACATGCACAAGTTATTTGTAAGCAACAGAAACAATAAACTCAATGCCCTAAGAAAAGTAAATAAAAACTCTATTCTTCTCAGTATTATTTCTATATTTTTGCTTGCAATATAGATTTATTATAGCCATGAGAGACTAAAACATGTCTGTTAAATCCCTGGTTCCTGTTCAATCTTATCCAACACTTTTCCTGACTTACCCAACCCGATCTAGGTTTAGATAGGTATTCAAACACAGCTTGAACATCATTAAACCCTATTGTGAAGGGTTACCATACCTCTATTTATATACACCAAAGAGAAATCCCAATGCCCTACGGATTGAAAAATCTGTATACCAAAGCAAGATAACTTCAAGTAAAAGCAGCATCTTGTGAATAGATGGTGTGCATATCTTTACTTCTTGAACAGAAAAGTAGTGTAAAGAACTGAACTAAGGAGGAGAAGAACTAACCTGAGGAGGAGGAGATATAGAAAGTAAGGGAGAGAAGGCAAATACAGCTTCGTGAGAATTTCTTTCGAGCCATTGTTAGACGTTGCACCGAACAAGCTTTGTAGGTTGCATAGCAGATCAACAAACACAAATTAACTGCTCAAACTGTGTAAGACAAGAGTAACGAGCGTAAATAAATAGAGAAGGGCCACCGACTAAAGGCCTGTAATTAATGAGTGGCCACCCTAGATTAAAGATATGCATATTCCTATGTTGCGCGTGAACTGGTCTAGCCACGCCGAACGCGTTTCCTTCCCAAGCATTCTATGGAGGGTTATTTATTTAATTGATCTATTTTTTGGTCTTTTTAAAAATATTCACAATCACAATATGAACACTCTTAGTGTAATAAGGGTTTATATCTGGTCACGGAATGCCAAACGCGTTTCTTTCCCAAACATCCTATGGAGGCTATAGTCCAATTGTTTTAACATAACTTTCTTATTCTTTTCTTCATTGACTTTTGTTTAGGTGGTTTTTCTTAAAATACTCACAACATGAACAATCTTACGGTAATAAGGGTTTATATCTTGTAGTTAGGTTTGAAAGGTTCCTCTTCTTGTAGTGATTATCCTTCATATCTGGATTTTGAAGATTTTTTGGGATTGGCGTATTCGAATTTTTTTCTTTAAGACTGACAGTCCTATTATGAAATTTTAAAGATTTTTTGGAATTGGTGTATTTGGATTTTTTTCTTTACGACTAGAGTCCTATTTTGAATTTTCAAGATTTTTTGGAATTGGTGTGCTCAAATGCTTTTTAAGACTGACAATCCTACTTTGTAATCAGTTGTTTTAACATATAGTTTTTTCCTTCATATTAAAAAAACATTTAATGCAAGTTATGGTTCAATTGTATAAAAAGTTATTAATTTTAACAATAAATAAAGATTATTTATTTTTAATACAAATAAGGTGTAAAAGTATTATTGATTGTTTTGTCAAATTGAACTGTTCATAGTAAATGATAATTTTACCCTTTCTATTGATCAATTAATTACAAATAAGGCACAAACAGTAAATATAGTTATGATTTCTAAATTAAGGCATTATTAAGTTCATTTTAATTAGGAAGGCACAAACAAGTGAGAAAATATATATAGGGATACATTTTTCTATACTACATTTAGCCCCCACTTTAGTGAGAGGAGGAGTACAAGTGCAAACTCACACTAAAGTAGACAAATATACGTAAAGAGGGGTTTGAGTGCACCAATGCTTATGGGATAGGATGAAAAAGATCAAGGATGTTGTCCAAGACCGTAGGACCAAGATCCTCTGTCAAACCAAAATAAGCACAAATGGACACACAAAAGATGTATGATATGAAGCAGAAAAACAAGACACACAAGCATACAATGCCAAAGACTAAAAGAAAAAAAATAAAAATAAAAAGAGTGGATCAAACCTTGACTATTTTTCCAACTCGATGTGGATCAAGCCTCAATTGTTTTTCCAAAAATGCATTCATAAGTGTAACATGATTTCCAATATGCAAACAACAATGCATGCTCACATGGGCTAATGGAACCTCGGGATATCCACTAGGTGATCCCCCAAAAAGTGGCTAAATGAGAAAGTCATACCAGGTCTAAAAAATCTCACCATACAAGCCATACCAAAGTTATACCTATAATAACCTGGATAAGGCACAACATAAATATGAACTTTGAGCTTTATAAGGTTAGCAAGCTACACTATGCTAAACACTTACAAAAAAAATTCAAGTATGATAAGACATGTTCAAATGGGTTTTACTTAGTTCATGTAAAGTCTCCTCTTAGGGAACATCATGCCTAATGTCTCCAAGAGAGGACTAGTTGAGGATAAAATATTCACAACCTAGGAAATGCAATCCATAGAATTTCCACCAAGAGGAATATCATATTCTCAAAAAGGTCACACTCTTCAAGGAAATCAATCCCGATGTCACCAAGAACAAGACACATCTCATGAATTTAGAAGACCACACTTTGAAAATAAATTCACACTTCCTAGGAGGAATATGCTATCATCCCTAAGAAGGGAACATGCAAACAATGAATGGGGGACAACATGGCCCCCACTTAAAATTCCAACATAGTTGCTATGTTGGTATTTTAAGTAGAAACTGAGGAAGAAAATAATTTTTACCTCAAAAAACTAGTTATCCTTGGCCCCCCAATCATAGAGAAAAAGACAAATGCCAAGAACTATCATGTTGTTGCCACAGAAAAAATGGTTGCACCTAATATTAAACCACCATTGATGGAAATGAGCAAGATACATAAAGCTACTAATCTGTAAGCTAGTAATTCATTAGTATAATGACCATTAACTCTATGATATGCACAGAATGAACTTTTTTTTGTAGAATTTATTTTATGATATTAGAGGGAGAGATATCAAATGATCTTGGAGGAGTCTTGACAGGATACTCTTTTGATCAATAGTATAAAATGTTCCTTTCTTTTGTGACGAAGATATCTCTTGCTTAGTACAAGTTGTCATACATACAAAAGACTCTTTAGATTGTGATATATTGTACTCTCCCTTAAAGGACTAGGAATGTATTGCCTGATGAAATTGATATTAAGTGAAGATTTCTTTGATTCTTTCATTTGTTTTGAAGGACAATAAGGAAGATCACTAGTTCTTCCTATCAGTTCAAGATACACTAATGTTAGAGTTGGCTTAGGAGAATATTTTGTAATAGTGTTGGTATTGAGTGAAGGCTTTTCTACTACTTTTGTCTCTTTTGAAGGACAATAACAAATACCACTAGTTGTTACTTATGTTTTAGGCTCCATAGGGACACAAATTCCTTGTTCTCTAGCACCACATCCTTTGCCACTATAACCAGGTTCTTTCAAAAGTTTGTAACCTCTTCCATAAAGATTTTCCATTTCTTTTGGATTCGATAGTTGTTTATAGTCCACTTCATCAAGGTTTGTTGTGTATGTTCTCTTCTTCTAAAGTGGTTGAACTCGATGCTTTCAAAGGTTCTTCTGAATTTTTTGTTGACACTACCACTGGTTCTTTTCTCTTTTTAGGATCTTTTGTTATGATCTTGTATTCTCCAATGAATGTAGGCATGAAATCTAAGGAACCCAAATCATCCCCCAATAACTTTGTGACTTCTTCAATATTATTTTCTCTTTCTTTCTCTTGCACTTGTTCTACTTGTGCAGTTGTTGTCAATATTTTTGAAAGAATTTCTATGTCTTTCTTAGTGTGAAAACAATTTTTTGGTTTATGGTCAACCTTGATTGTATAAACTATGTTGTTATAGACATGTTTCATTAAATGATGAAGAGTTGAAGGAAATGCATGCATTTCGTGAATCCATGGTCTTCCTAAAAGAAGATTAAATGAAATATTTTAAGGCATAACATGGACTGGAGTGTGCAATATGTCCTTTCCAATGCTAATAGGAAATGTTATCACACCAAGAAGTTGCTTTCCTACATTATCAAATCCATGAATAGATAATACAAACCTTATCCAAAAGGTTTATGCTACAAATGTTAAGGGTTGAGACATTGTCAACAAGGGTTCTTTTTATCCCACACTTATTAATGATAACCGCTATCATGAAAGCTTTTGTAGAACCAAGATCCTAGCACCTGCAAGAGACAACAAACAAACAAATTAGAAGATTCAAATGCAAGCCAAGATCAAAGTTCCCCATAAAATCCGTTAACAATGTTCAAAATAGGAATAAAAGCAAGAACACAATAAAAAAGCAAGGGAATAGATTAAATCATATTAAAATGATCTTATGGGGGAGTTGGTTCAAATTTGATGTGGAAATTGGCCCTTTCCCAGCTCCTATGCAAGCTCTTAAATATTTGGTGATGATTGATCCATTTGGTGATTACTTCAAATGAACTACATGGAGAAAACCTACAATAACCTAGCTATGCCTTGATGAAATGGATAAAAATGCTAATGCTTGAAGATGAAATTGAGTATAGTAAGTTTTCTCAAATTGTGGATTCATATGGAATGAGGAAAGAAACCTCGTATATATACAAAGACAAGATGGATAAATTCCCTTAATGAAGCAATGTGGGACTAACTCTCAACCAATGGCCAAGTGCCACTTGTCAAGGTGAGAATGGATGAGGGATGCGCACATTTTGATGAATGTGCCCATAAATGCAATTAGGTGGAATTTGAAAATAATGAAATGACATGTAAGAGGGAAAATGTATGTCATAAATGCCACTTGCCTCAATGCAAAAGATGAAATAAATGTCTTGTTGGAAGGAAAAAGTCCACTTGGAAGGACAAAGTCTGCTTGGAAAGATTTCAAATTTGGAAGAATATCCCCCTATTATGCCATGTTGAGAGAAAATAGGGATTTAATAAATGAATTAAATCTATTTTCATGTGCAATTGGAAAAGGCTAGAGGATGGGACCTAAATTAGAATTAAATTAATCAAGGGTTAATTAATTTAATAAGGGATTAGATGATGTGCAAATTTGACTTAGATTTATGGGTTGATTTAAATCAAAGATGAGAAGAATGTGATTTTAGAGATAGTTAAACAAATATTTTGTTTTATTTAACTAAAGGCGATGATTAGTTAGATTAAATTAAACAGGGTTTTAATTTATTTAATTTAATAGATATAATTTAGAAATTAATTAAATAAAATTGATTTGTCTAATTAAATAAAGAGCCAAGGTTAATTAGATCAGATTGATTTATTTAATTAATGAGAGAGAATGACTTAATTAGATCAATGATCTATTTAATTAAGAGAAGAAAACTAGTGAATTTAATCAAATAAGGGTATTCATGATCGAGTGAAACATTCCTTTTGTAATTAGCTCAGTGTGAAAGCAAAAAATTATATGTAGGAAGAAGAAGGAAATAAGCTCAATGTGAAAGCCAAAACTTTGATGTAAAATTCTAGAAGGGATTTACAAAACATAGAGAACCCAAACCCACAACAAAACTGAAGACCACTAGGGATACAAAGCAAAGGACAAGTAGGAACAAATAATGGAAGGAGCAAAGAAGCACAATGGGTACAAAGAGACTCTGCAACCTTCAAGTGAGACAAAGCAAGAGCACCCTCCAAGAGCAATATACGCAAAATAGTAGAGAAACTCCTGAGACAAGAAAGATTAAGTAAACTTCCCAAGAAACCCAAAATTTTCCCCAACTTGGAGTAGCCATACCCAATCAGGGGGGCAAAGACTAGCAAAGAGAAACACAACCCAACAACAGCCAAAACAACCCTAACAAGGTCAAGGAGAAGCCACACGCGCCTTTTCTCAAAACCTAGCAAGAGGAAACACAAATAAAACCCAACAGAAACCTAGGAAAACCCATCCTCATCCTCTGAATCCCCACCACAATCACCTCCCCTTCAAACAAAATCAAAATGGAATTGAATATTAATGTTATTACATTCTTCATAATATACATTAATATCGTTATTTAAGTAAAAAGTACTTTAGGATTAAAAAAATGGCAAATTAATATTAAATTAGTTGTACTAATATTAATTTAAATACATATTATAGATTTAATTGCCAGTTTGAATATTACAAAAAACCCAAATTTAAAGATTAAACTTTCTTCACCATATAGATAAAAAAAAATTAATTGATAAAAATTTATTACCATAAGATTAACAAAAGCCCCAAATGAATATTAAATTAATTGTATTAATATTAATTTAAATATATTAGATTTAATTGCTAGTTTGAATATTAAAAAAATCCCAAACTTAAAGATTTAACTTTCTTCAGCCACAAGAAAAAACTAAATAATTGATTACTATTATTATTATATTATTCATAACATATCATAATTTAAAAAATTAAAACTAGTTTAGTTGAAACCTAATATTATTACATAAATTTGGTAAAAACAAAAATCTCTTAAGTAAAATCCTCCATTTGTAGATGCTAAAGTCGAGTGAAACATTCCTTTTGTAAAGGTTGCTTGCCCCCTTTCACACTATTTCCAAAACCATTATATCATGACAATCATTGAGATATTACATTCAAAGTATAATGCAAACGACTCGCAATGCAGATGATATATTATATTTAAATAAAATATTATTATTTAAAAAATTGTTTAAAAGATTATGAATTGTTTAATGCACACAAATGTTTTGTCAATGACACAAATAGTGATTGTAAAACTCAATAAAGCTAATTTCACTCAAGCTAGGTCATTTATATAATGACTTTGTGCAACAAAGGTTTGAACGGAAGAGTGAAAGCTTCAAATCAACTATGCATCCACTTATAAGGTTTTAAACATGACTGAAACAAAACCTTTGAATTAGGAAGATAATTAGGTTCCATTAAGAACATCTTTATTTTATGTTTGCAATAGGGAAAGAGGGAGAGAAGGGGGAGAGAGGGAGATATAAAGAGATATGGTGAGAGAAACAAGTAATAGAGAGAGCAAGGGAGAGAAAAATAGAGTGGGGGGAGATAGAGATATAGGGTGTGTGTGTGTGTATGAGTTAGAGAGAGATATGGAAAGATATATATGTATGTATGTATGTATGTATGTATGTATGTATGTATGTATGTATGTATGTATAAAGAGAGAGAGGAGCGCTATTTCTCCATCTATATAAATTGAAAGTGCACAATTAAATAATCCATTGATGCATTGATTCATGTTACTATGCTTACATGAACCAAGTCATGATAATTTTTAAGGAACAACTTATTAATTACTCATACAAAGAGATTAGGTCTCAAATAGACCATGCAAAAGATGCTCTTGTTCACACAAATCCAAGCAATTGAATGACAAATCCTACTAAGTACTCATCCAAATCAATGTCAAATAGCCTAAAACAACTCCCTTACAAGCCTAAAATTCTAATCCCACCACCAACCAAATCCACATACTATTTGAACACACCCAAAGTTTTCATTGTTATGGTAATAAGCCTTCCACGTTGTTTCCCATTACCCTATACTATGAAAGGAGACAACATGTATTATGAACACACCAGAATGAAAAAGAAATTACTAATACATAACTTCACTAATTAAATAATTAATACATTCTAGTAACATAATCCAAGTAATTGAATGACAAAGTCTACTAAATACACATCCAAATCAATGTCAAATAACCTGAAACAACTCCCTTACAAGCCTAAAAGTTTAATCCGACCACAAACCAAATCCACATACTATTTCGACACACCCAAAATTTTCGTTGTTATGGTAATAAGCCTTCCATGTTGTTTCCCATTGCCCTGTACTGTCTGTGAAAGGAGGCGATGTGTATTATGAACACACCAAAAAGAAAATAAAAATACTAATATATAACTTCACTAATTAAATAAATGAATACATTCTAGTAATAGAAAATAACAGTTGTTAAAAAAATTCAAAAAGTTTTTTTAAAGACTGAAGGAATAGATCTGGTATTTGTCCCCCTAAAAACTCCAGTGCGCTGGTAAACCTTTTTTAGGTGACCAATGGTACTAGAAAGAAAGAAAAATATAGTGGAATCACATACTACCATATGAACTCAAAAGCTGGCTGCAATGAGTGAAAATAAGAAATTATACCAAAAAATATATATACGAATTACCTGAAACTAAATCAACAAACTCTCCATTGATGAAGAGTTTTGTGTATTTCAATTAGTAGTAGATTATCTCTCATAATCCCCAATACCCATATTAACATGAAGCACAAAACTGGCCATACATGAATGAATGAGCCAACAAACATTACATACACCATAATTTTCAAACACAAAGAAAGCTGTAATATTCTTGGATGGATTAGCCCATTTCAAGCCATTGCCATCCTTTAATACCCACTTGGAGGTTATGATTCCTGGCCTGGTTTACAGATGGGATGCTCATATTTCAAAAATACCCACAAGCTCCTTTGGGTTATTGCAATTGGCATACTTGAATTTACAGTTTATTTTGCTTTATCTCAATCCCTGCAGTGCACACATCCGCCAGAAGTTGAGGAGTTTGTGCAGCTCACAGACAGATTTTGGGCTTATGACACCCACTCAAATAAGTGGATGCAGTTGGAATTTCCCTTTGATTTATTGATCTGTAACAATGGCAACTGCTCCAAAATTGGAACCATTTAAAGACCTCAATCAGGATAGAAAAAACAGCCACCCACATGACTATAATCCAAATTCTAGGGAAGAGCAACAATTTGATGTAGGCTCAGATGATGGGGCTAATTTATTGGTTGAAGAGGAATTGGGTCCTCCTCTTGTTGTTAGGAAGAGGTTGTCCCTAACAGTAATGTCAGGGAGACCTCAGTCTGGATTGCAATTGAAAGTGGATCGATTTATGAAAGGTTTTGGAATGGGATGAACTGGGTGATTGCTCCTTATGAACTATACAGGATATGCTATTTCGGTTTTTGTAGTCAATCACACATTTGTTGCCTTGTCTGAACCTGGAAATTTGTACCAGGTGAATAATAAGATGATATTTAGATGGGGCCGAGGCTCTTTCTTCGTGACTTTAATTTATTCAATCTCATATAGTACATAAAAGCTGTTGGCGTGGGTTAAGCTATCAAGTTAACAGATTTTGACCCAGGTGCAGAGAAATAATAATTTCCCTTTTCTGAAATACATTCATT
>VDFB02303668.1:0-25036 GCA_007258455.2 Sequoia sempervirens
TGTACATTTCATTTCACAAAATTACTATGAGCAAGGTTTTGATTTACATACTAACATGAATAGGCATTGTTTTAACTGAGAATGTCCAAAAAATTACTTTCAAAAGCATGAAATGATTTCAACAAGTGCACACATAAGCAACATTGAAAACCACATGGAAATCAATGACAAACACCTTCAAGCATAAAATGATAAAAATATATAGGATGTTTAAAAACATACTATGTGTCCTCCTGGTCCTGTACCCACCATATTCTTAAGCTTACTTAAGTGGTTGGGTTATTCTAACTTAGGTGTATTAAGTATTTTCCTATTTTGAATAATTAGGATATTGGAAAATTCAAAAAAGGTTAAGTTGTTGTGCAAGACAGCCAATCGTAACTACTCTTTATTCCGGCTAATCACATTCAAAGGTGATGTAATATGGCCAATAGAATTATTTCCAGGATTAAATTAGAATTCTATAAATAAAGGCTCCCTCCATTTAGAATTTCATATGCTGGAATCCGGAGGATAGAATGAGAATATGTGACATTTACCAAATCATCCCAATGAAAGGAGCTTACTGATGCAATGTAATTATGTTATTTTCTTATCATTTGAATACTGTTTTGTCGCACAGATATAATTATGGGCCCTTTTCTAGTAGGTTTAGTTACTGTGTCTTTTTGGTATGGCATGAGAGCCAGTGCCCCCTTCCTTTGCAACATGGTATGAGAGCTTTCCAACACAATGGAGAATGATAGAACAAGAAATACAAGCAAAAAATTGCATAAAAAACAAGACTGCCAGTGTGAAGCAAAGAAGATTTAACAACACATACATCTGTTGCTAGAAAACGACTATTCCTTTTCCATTGCCATGTAAGAAATGCTTCAATAGGCCTCTTGTTTTACATTATACAATTATATGGAACATGGAGCATATTTGTTCATGACCCATACTAAAAAATAGTAGGTCACATTGTCAAGAGCATAACATCGCAAGTGTAGCTCAAAATGATCCCATCCAAGAATTTGTGGAAAGTTTAGGACATTAAAAATTATGGAAAGGTGTGAAACATTGTCAGCACAGTTTGACCACATTAAATGTCCCTAGCTAGAAATCTGTCATGGCCCCAAAATTGAAGTACAAAATATGAAGTTTTGGGAATACAAATGACTAATAGTTAAATATGAACATAAATAATTGCAATCTGAAAATTATTATAACTATAATTATCAAATATAGTATTATAATTATAATTATAAAATATAACTGAGTTAACAATTTAAATATCAAGATCATTATATAATAAACATCAAAAATATATAAGAACATAAAATAACTATCAAATATACAATGACAATTATGATTATTATATTTTAATATAATATAGGGGACATTACAGAGATAATGCTTATAGTTGAAGAAAAGCCAGATGTTACATACAACGACGTTGGCTTTACATATCTAGAGTAGCACGTCAGACTCAATTCAAGGAGGGGGAGTCTTCAAGGTGCACAATCAAAGAAATTGAATTTGAAATATAGGGATTGGAGATTGTTCACTGCCTGTGCTAAGTCGACCTCTTACAAGTCGCACGTCCTCCTTTGCCAATGCTATTACCATGCCATCAAGGGTGCTTACTCGGTCAATAGTCTATTTCCAACAGTGATACCCCTTTCCTGCATCGCTTAGACCTGACTTAAGCATATACGACTGGCAAAATGAATCGACCAATATGGGAAATATTTGTGGCAGCAGTATTATTCAATAAATCGCAGGGGATAAATATAGTATCGAGCCTCTAATGACTCATTAGAGTTAGATAATTGAATGCCTTTCACCAAAACATATTTATAGACAACGATCTTTACAAATAAGATTATCTTTTAAGCAGCAGATATAATGAAAAGGATGGGCAATTATATTTAGCAAACAATAATTAAGCCTAAACTAAGAGTCATGACCATTTGAATGGTCAATCCTATCCAAAGTGGTACATCTCTTCTGGAGGAGACATGGACATATAAAAAGGTAATAAGAAGTGAAGGGAAATCATCGAATGGTTTAAAAACTAGTTTCTCTTCTATAGCAGATCGAAGGGCTCCAAGTAAACCATGATCTTATCAATCGGGTTTGTATATCTTTATCAACAGATCTAAGACCATTTAGTTACCGGCTGCATAAACAATTGGCAAACATCAGACAGAGCACCTTACCATATATTACATGCATACAAGATTATACTCAGAAACAGCATTCAGTTAGAGGCACCAGCCAATTACATCTTCCCCACATGAGTTTAGGGAGATAAAGATCAGACATAGTAACCTTACCATTCTCCATTCTAGAGGCCATTACCCATTCATACTTCATTACAGAATTATGATCAAGCAGTAGCATCCTTATATGATATCAACATATACAAGGATCAAACAATCACACTAGTATTAATCACCTAAAGTTGCTATTCAAATAAACCAAAAGGAGCATCATTTTTTAATGTCTCTCAAAGTTTATGGTTTATTGGCATATTAGATATCTTCATTTATAAATATACAGAAAAACTTCGGATAAACCATCAAGGACATTACAAAATCTTAGGAAATATGCTATTTTTATAGAAATTTGTGCAGCTGAAATAAATATGAAATATATGGATGCCAAACTCCAATATTAGAATGCTGATCTACAGTACTAAAGATCAGAAATTAATATGTGAAACTCTAATGCATCCAAGGAACATAGATATTGCAGCAGATTTGAACAATAAATGTGGAAACCCTCATATGCCAAAAATTAATCAATTATGACAGCAGATCTGATCAATAAATGCTTATATAGTTATGTCAGCAGTCACAAATAGCAACTTAACTTATATAACAACAGCCAATGGTGAACACCAAACAGCAACTTCACAATTTCAGGTTACAAAGGTGTTGGAGAACTATTGAATAGGAAGCAAGAGTTCTGTTGGCTTTCAGTCTTTTGGTAAATCATGTAGGATGGGCACTTAGTCATTCAGCTAGACCAGGTTCTTCTTTCAAATCTGCTCTTAGCCATTCTATAATATATGGTCCGGATGTTAGTCAGCCGCATTTCAGGTGAGCTTATTACTTCTTGAATGGGAGGCACAGCTTTATAGATTGGGATTATTTTCGATGAATTAAAAAGTCCTGCTAACAACCATGTTCTATTTCCTACCATTCATGTGAGATATCGCACTCTTATGGGATTTGTGTTATGTGAACGTTTTTTATGACAACCTTTTGTTTCTGTTACAAAAGGATTAATCTTATGTTAGCCCAATTGATCAAGGCACCAACCATGGAAAATATCATAATTTTGTTAAACTCTTTTTCTATCACTATCTTATGAGAAGTTTGAATTAGTTAGGGATGGTGAATGTGAATTCTCTTTTGAGTCTTAAAGAATTTCATCTATCTTATACTGTCTTACAAAAATCATTCAATTTTTGTGAGAATCTGTTAGATGTTTTAGATATGGGTATTGTGGATTCTCTTTTGAAACTTAAAGAATCTCATCAGATCTGATATTGTCTTTCCAGGTTTTAAAATATATTAAATGATTTAGATATGGTACTATGAATTCTATTTGGAGCCTTAAAGAATCTCATTAAATGTGATATGTCTTTCAATTTTGTGAAATTAAATGCTTTAGAAATGGGTATTGTGTATTCTATTTTGAGCCTTGAAGAATCTCATCAGATCTGATGCTGCCTTTCCATTATGTGTAATTCTGAAATGGATATTGTGTATTCTATTTTGAGCCTTGAAGAATCTCATCAGATCTGATGTTGCCTTTCCATTATGTGTAATTCTGTTAAATGTTTTAGATACAAGTCTGATAGATTATCTTTCTTTATTTGCATTAGTTCTGGTCTGATTTATGTGTGAATAGACATCAGAATTTTTAGTGGCAATTATAGGGCAATTAGGTATAGAGAGTCCTTATCATTGTCATAACTGGTGCATTTAATGCCCATTTATTAATAGTCACCTGAGAACTGTAAGGGAATAGCCCCCTGGGTCTTGCAAAGCAATATGTAAGGGAAGTAGGCCCACTTCTAGTAGTTGTCTGTTTAGTTCAGTACTCTGTCTTGATAGAAGAGAAACGTAAAGAAAGAAAAGCATTGTTCATAGTCCAAGAAAGACTATAGCCGACTAGGTCTCTTTTTCAAGAACATTAGAGGTTGCTGAATTAAGCACTATTAACTACCAAATTGCCAATCAGATTTGAATCAGATTTTGCTTTTATGGAGAAAATCACAAGTGTGTGTGCACACACGGACTCACACATGCACATACACACACATGCATCCCAAACACCCAACGCACACATGCACACACACATATATGCACACATGCATAGTTGTATGTTTAGTTCAGTACTCTGTCTTGATAGAAGAGAAACATAAAGAGAGAAAAGCATTGTTCATAGTCCAAGAAAAACCATAGCCGACTCCTCAGTATCCATCAAGATCAGTGAAAAGGCATGTAATCTGCCAATAGTAATTGATGGTGAATTTATGATACACATGTCAAACTCCTCAGTCTTGTCTCAGATTGTAAACAGTTTAGCAATTGCCAGAAGTTATAAGCATGACATTAAGAAATATGTTCTAAATTTTATGCTTGCCACCAATGTCAACCACATAGCACAAGTCTTTCATTTGGCATAAATCATTTAGATTACCTTTAGTTTTATTTCATTATTCAGTAATTTGCTCAAGTCGTGAAAGCCTTTGTCCTACATCATAGGACATATGTGGCTTGTAAACATACAAGTTCAGGAATCAGGAAGTAAATGTAACTAACAGAACCTAATTCAGGAGGAATACACACAAATATTTAATGCAATTGCTACTTCAGCAATATTAGTTTGAGAAATTTTACAAAGAATGAATAGTAGAAAGTTAAAAGCTTTTCATGAAGTATCTATTAGAGATGATGGACATCCAAAGAACATGATGTGCAGGCAAAAGTGATTTTGTATGAAGCAGAAGACTAGAATGGCATGCAGACTATCAGTGGTGCAAGAGCACCTAGGAAACACTAGGCAGTCACACTAGGCAATTAGGAAATCTAGGATGAATTTTTGTTTTTGATGTGTTACCATGAAGGTCATGTTGACCATTGAGTAGAGGAGATAGCTTAGGGATATGTTTGATCTCTAGGATAGAAATTGAGGAAGGGTGGATGAGTTTAGAAACTCATTTTACTTAGTTTACTAGAAATTGGCAAAAGTTGCAAAATGGTGCATTTTGCAACTTTGCCACAATGTAACTGACATGTCCGACCAAAGGAAGGCATAACTACTTTTTTTGACCTATATAGGGTGTGCCTCGACCTAAGAGTGAGGTTGGAAGCATTTTGTATTGTTTTGAAGTTTGTGAATTGAAGAAAATAGTGTGTTTTGAGTGACTTTTCTGATTTTTGCTTTGAAGTGAGCTTTTAATGGATTAACCATGGCACTGTGTTTTGTGTAGGACGTAGTGTAGTGATTTCTCAAGCATTGTGTGCCTTTTTTTAGTCTTCTTTATTCAATTTCAATCACTGTTTGTAAATAGCTTGTTTTCACACTGTTGTTGGTCTGACCCAAACAGTTTTGAGAAAATGGAGTATTAGTTCACTTTCCCACCGTACAAATTGTACGGTCCTTTGGGAACAGTGACTACACTCCATGTGTGTAAATATGGTAGGATTTAGGGTTTGTGGAAGCACAAGAGCCACTGTGGAAGTCTTGCCCTAGGTGAGCCAAGGAAGTGCTCGGCTAGGAAGACTTAAGTGCAGAGCACATAATTTGCAGGGGTGTTAGATTCTTGTTGAATTTCCTTTTTGAGAAGATAGATTTGAGTCTTGCCAAGACCTGGTAATTAGGAGGAAACTCCATCAGACCATCTGGTGTGAGGATTACTTAGCAGTTTGAGAGCAGCCAGAAAAGGCTTAAAAACCCTAGTTTATGCCCATTTTCAAGTTGAGGCCTTGTACGGCAGATAAAGACCCAAGACCTCAAAAATATTTGAGAGGTGTTCATATGAACCAAGAACCTCAAAGAAAGATTGGGTTGTTCTTTGGAAATTTTTGAGTAATAACCAGTTTTCTTAGAGAAGGAGACCTCATTGGGGCTCCTAGGGCTAGTAGCCTTTTAAGACCTAAATGAGGGTTTGGTGAAAGTGACCAAGGCATGGAGCTAGGAGGACCCTCAAGAACCAAAATTGGATGGATTGCAATTAATAGAAACACCTCCACACCCCTGCAAATCAAGATTCAAGCTCTGGGAAGTATTGTAGCCTTTAGGTTGAATTAAGGGCTAAGGTTAGAGTTACAAAATTGCACCAAGTCTTGACTTGGTAGGAAGAAACTAAGTTGATAGTTGGGTTGGCAAGGAGAAATCAGGGGACCCTAAGAAGGAGAGGTCCTATAGGTTTCAAGTGGTGGACTGAACACACCCTAGGAGTCTTCCAAAGCAAGACCTAGAGCATGAATCAGTGATTGATTTCCTTCAACCTCCCTATCACTCCGTTTGAGTTAGATAAAAATTCTTTGTTGCACAACATATGCAAAAACATGAGAACATGAAACAGAAATGGACTTTGGTGGGAAATTTCATTCATCTTTAGCAACATAAATTTTGATGCTTGGGACTAGGAAAGCTTTATAATTTGCTAATATATAAAAACATAAAAACCAGATTTTATATAAGCTTCAACATACTTACGCAACATTCCATGGCTCTGGACCAAGTACCCTCAGAAAGGTCGCAGGATTCATAGTGCCTGCCCCTACCTAAATCCAGTCAAACTATTAGATATTTCAATGTGACATCCAGCTGGAAATTACACATCATATTAGATATCATCACAACAAATCCCAACGTAAAATGGAAAATCCCTTAACACAATTCAAAATAACACAAGAACCATATCTACAGTTGCCTTGCTGTACGTCTTGCTTTATGTGCATATGTAAAACGAGGATAACACTTCTGATACTAAAACTACAGGAATGGAGATTCTACCTCAGTATTACTGCACTGCATTACTGCGCATCCAACTGAAGCCCAGTAATCCTGATTTCAAGGAATATTGTAAAAGTAAGACAAAACAACATGTAAAAGCAAGGCAGTTGCCAGAGAGAGCTCACAAGTTGAAAAACTCTCAGACAGCCACTGCTAGACAACATAGTTTTAAATTCCAGCTCATAAATACTCAGTATTTTTCCACTACAACAGAAATCTTTAAATAAGTTTAGATCAAGTTTTAAAAGGTTGAGGGCCATATCCAGAGATTAAAGTCCGGATTATAGGTCAGACTTTCAAAACTCCAGCAACAGCCATTGTAAAACAGCATAATCTTAATTTATAAACTCCCACTCATTTCTTGCAAGTGACATTTTTAAACATATTTATATCTTAACAAGATGGAGAATCTGATCCACAACAGAGCTGGCTATAGATCACTGGAACAGGCATTGCTAGCCTACAGAGTCTTTAATTCCAGCTTATTTGTTGCTTAATGTTTGTATTTATCTGCTATGATAAATGTTATTGTAAAATATTTAAATTATTGAAGAAAATGTGGACCCTATCCAGAACAGAATGGGCTAACAGCCACACATTCTTTTTTTTGTTGAAGAATTGAAATATCCTGCAATGCCGTTTTTGCAACCATGGCATCAGGTGCACTAATTACTGCCTCCTTTGGCTTAGAGCCAAGGTTTGAGGGTATCCATTTGGCCAAATTCACTCCAGGCATGATCTTGGCCTCATCCCTTAAGGGTGTCACGCCTTCGCACTCAGCAAGACTTAATCCATGCTGAGCTCTTTGTGAGCCAATCAACTACATCTATAGACCAAGGGCCACTTGACAATGCTTATATGTTTTCCTCTGTAATGAATGCTATAAAAATAATTTAAAATATTATAAATAAACCATATCCAGAACAAAAGCAGCTAGAGGTCATATGTTCAAAACTCCTTCAACACATTGCTGAACTAAATTATCTTAATATTCAGATTTTTTCTTCTGCGTTGCTTGTCATTTGTTCAGAAGTAACAAATGTTTTACAATACACTCATTTTTTTCTAGAAGAAGTTAAGGACTGTGTCCAGAACAGAACAGGCAAGAGGTTACACAACTAAAACCTTGGAGGCTGTTGCTAAACTACATAAATATTGAATTCCAGATCATCTTTGTAAATTGGTCACATTTGTTCCACTATAATGAATAATTCAACCCAAGGAATAAAACTAGAAAGTACAATTGAGTACTATATCCAAAACAACTGGAGCAGCTAGTACTAAACCTCACAATTTTAAATGTCAGCTCATTGGCTTGTGAAATCCTTAGTTCTTTCCTTCATGATGAATTTTTTAAAATGAATTTAAACTCTTTTACAAAACTAGGAAAAAAAATGCAAAGAAAGGATAGTTGCCAGCTACATATTCAAAACTCCTGGAACAACCATCAATAAACAATGTATTCTTAATATACAGTTTATTTTGTATTATTACGCCTCTGTTTTACAATAGATTTAAGTCTTTTTTAAAAAGGAAGTTGAGGATTGTATAGAGAACTGAATAACGATATACTATTATACACTACTAAGCCAGGTATTGCTGCTCTGGGAAATCAGTACCACTATGGCACGTACCAGGTACTAGTACCTTAGATGATTCAGAGGCATTTCAGCCAATCTCCACTTCATTCCGGGTACATGTCAGACCTGCATGTATGCAAGCCTGCTGGGACATACCTGAGGCGAACCTGGGGTGGATCCACAAGTAAATGACTTCTTTTTTCTTTGTTTTGACTGAGAAATCATTCAAACTAACATTGGAAAAACAAGTACTAAATATAAAAAAATTAAGGTAATATTCGCAGAACATAGATATTCACACTACGAGAGTAAACTTGGTTATTCACAGAACATAGATACATACAGCATATTCAAGAACACATGATGCATGAAATAAGGACTGCTTTTATTCATTTATCCAACAGTAAGTACAAAGCAGAATGCCAACATTACAATAGCATAGATGTCAACAGTACCGTAATGATATTCCCGATTACAAAGACTCCAGTACATATAGCCACTAGTGGTGGTTGAGAAACCAACCGTCATGACTCTTTGTAACAACCAATCTACCACTAATCGGGACTTAATTACCCGAGCACATGTGACATTCATTACATGAAATATTTGCATTATGACTATAGTTTTATTAAACATAATTAACTATGGCCGACTACAGCCGACTATTACTATGACCGTCTACACAACTCACCTTCATTTTGTAAAAAGCAAACAATAAAACAACATGCTTACCTTGTATAGTGCTAAGGGCTGAAACTCCATTCTTTTGCTAATACTATGTCACTACAAGTGCCCATTTGCTTCCAGGAGAGTTCTTCATGGAACCCACATAGCACGGCTACTGGAAGTGGCACTGCCAGTGCTTGTGGTTCTAATAAAGTTTATGATGATGCTGATGTTCTCAATTAAGAACAATATGATGATTTATATAGATTACATTTTCCATGGTGCTACCCGTAGTTCTAGCACTGAGTATTAATCTATTTGGACTTGTCATGACATTTAACATTGAATTATCAAATATCAGTAGAGTTTTCAACTGTTTCTGTGGTTATTTAACTTGTTTTGTGCATGCTATGTAAATACTTTGCTTATTTAACAATATTTTTTCTATTTTTGTTCTTTTATATGTATCTGTAGATCATAGCCAGCCATACTAAACACCGCAAAAAATTGCCATTCTGGTGTAGCAGAACCCTGTACTGGTATCCATACGAGTACCCTCGATTGGCAACTTAGCCATAGGCCACTCAAATACTAGAGCAGCCATTCAATTGAAACTCATTTTGTTATCAAATGGCTGTATTTCTAAAATTAAGATAGATATTTCATAATAAAATTAAATTATTAGAAACTTTGCAAACCATTTCTAGAATAGAATGGGCTAGAGGATACTCATTCAAAACTTGGAGCCATTTCTAAATGCTGTTGTCTTAAATGCCAACTCATTCCGTTGTAAAATGCCTTTGCTTTAAAATTTTATTCAATAATTTACAGTAATTTAGTAAAAGGAAAAGACAAACTTAGCTAGACAACATTTTCCACAAGCTCTTCTTTGCACATGGTAACTTATCAAATTATTTAGGAGAAAATAAAACTGACACATCTACGCAGTATTTTTTACAAGCTCTTCGTTGCACATAGTAACTTGTATAGAAAAGAACGTGGAAGCCTTGGAGAGTTTAAGATGAAGCTCTTCTTTGCACATGGTAACTTATCCAGTTATTTAGCTTTAAAAAAAATGCATATCTACGCAGTACTTTCCACAAGCTCTTCTTTACACATAGTAACTTATATAGATGAGAATGTGGGAGCCTCACAGATTTTAAGATGCTTTAAATTTTTCAGATATGAAAATCTTTTACAATGCATTGAAAAATGCTGAAGAATAAAAAACCAAAGCTACAGATTACATTCACCATCTGCGTGATCCTTCCATCTGCGTGCAACACAGCCTTGTAGGAGTGATTGTTCCTACCCAATCTTTGGGAGGTGATTTACTTCTGCGGTGGTTAATGTTCTTCTATTCTTCCTTGCTGCTTGGGTTTGGTCAGTGGCTTCTGTTGTTCTGATCTTGTTGTAATGTTTTTTTCCTCCTTGTTCATTTTTTTCTAGTGTCGCTCCTACTCTGGTTAGAAATGTGTGCTGCTGTGCAGCCTTCTCTGTAAACCTCGTGTAATTGTTTGCTTTCTTAATCCAATTAAAAACATGCTGGAGATTAAAAGACCAAAGCTACAGATTACATTCATCGTTTTTTCTAATTAACATATGTTTAATAGTTCTTGTGTGCTAAGTAAGTCTCCTTGCCTTGTAATTAGGACCAAATCACACTAGCAAAAACATCATTGTCATTACGAGTACTCATAGAAATTATCTTAAAATGATTTACAAGATAAGGGTCAAGTCCCACAAAAAATTTAAAAAATCTAATAGATAAACAATCCAGAACAGAGCAAGTGCCCCAAGCATTTAAGGATGCTTTAAGCATGGCATAATTCAAATTCTTTACATATTCCTTTCCTACAGAATTTACGATGAACCGTGCAATTTTTTGGCAAACACACAGGTCAAATTGCAACAAACTTAATAATCTAATTAGTAAGTTAACCAGAACGGAGCAGAAACCTCGTAGCACTTGATGAGCATGGAATCCCAATAAAAAGGATTTATAAATTCCTCTCCTATAGAAGTTTAGAATGAACCGTGCGGTTTTTCTTGCAGATTCAAATAATAAACCAAAGATTTTCGCCAACTAATAAATAAACATACTAAATCAAAGGATTATAGCCTTAAAAAGATGAGTCAAATTCCAAAAACATAAAAAACCAATTAAAACTGTCCGTGAAAATATTCTCTTAACAAAAAATTGCGTAACTTATCCAGAACAGAAGAGGACCGTCAAGCGTTTATCTACGATAAAATTATATCGTATTCAGAACTCACTGTGAATTACTTTCCTACAGAACATACAACGAACGGCACGTTTTTCATGTAAGTTCAGTGCCTGGAGTTGAAATTTTCGCCAATAGGGAAGAAACTAAATAAGTTTATTCATTGCACCCAAAAAAATTCAGCGTTGTAGAAAGAATTTGTCCAAATAATGATAAAACAGATAAATATTCAAAGCTTCAGAGTGTCATTAGAGGGCATACTTGCAAGAGTTGAATAGCTTGTTGAAATGTGGGCACGGAGGTTCGGGTTTCGATTCTCCGGGAGATTGTGTTGCTCTGGCTGCGTGTCTGCAATGCCTGGCCCTTAATAGGCTTCAGGATTAATTTTCTGGTGAAATTTTGAGACATGAAATTGTGGCCATTTTCGCTACTGGTAGTGTGAAAGAGAGCTGCGAAGCTTGTTACGTTCTGTGATCCAGCGAATGGCACTGATAATGTTAGCGAAGAGAGGGCCATTGCTTTGTTAAGGAGGCTTCTTCAGCTCGCTGAATTTGGATGAGATGGTGGAAATCTTTCCTCCAACTCAACCGCAAAGGAACTGGATAATCCCCCAATGTTTCTTGACGTTTGGCTCCAAGAATGCCGTTCGATATCTTCTTGCCATCTGTCTTTAAAAATTTAAAGAAAGCAAATTTTGTAATTGTATATTTTAAGAAAAGGATTCAAGCTTTTTTTAAAATGGGATAGTGGATCCCAGAGTTTTTTTGCTTTTCTAAAATAATGATTGTTTACTATTCAATTTGATAATGAATTCTTTCATTTCTCAATTATCTTTTTATTGAATAGATCTTGTAATTAAGTTGATAGTAGATTGTATTTGTGTACCAGTTTGGATGTTATTGTGAGTTTAACATTTCAAAATAAAATATTTATTTATTTATTTTCACTACCCCGATTTTGTAAATGACACAAACTCTCTCTTTCCATACCTCCTTTCACCTTTATCATCTACTCATTTCACACCAAAGGCAATGCAAGTTAGTCCTCAATTGAGCTATGAAAATATTTGTTCTCCAAGGGATATTGATCCCTAAAGGGCCTTTTGTAGACAGTCGGAAGTGGGGTTATATTCTTTAAGGTAATTTTTTTCTCTCTCCCTAATGCATTTTCCCACATAAACTTGTGAAACTTATCGACAACAAACATCTATATTAATTCGCTAATATTAGCACATGCATTCAAGTGAATGTATCATTTGTTCATCCACCTATTGTTTTCCTTCATCCATGACTTCTTTCTTATGTGCAAGGCATATTTGAAGAATATTCTTAGGCCATCTATTTGCCTTTGTCTACTTGATCTTTTTCAAATATCTTAAGAGATGCATCATGGTAATGGCTTTAATAGGAATTGTATGAGAGGGGATTCATTTCAAGAACTCTCAATGGTTGGATAATGCTTATACCATGAGCAAGTTTAAGATGAAAACATTCCCCTATTGATCAACATGGATACATAACTCTTTTCAAAGGAGGACATTAGTCAAGGCATAAAGAATCTAGCAAGGGGTAAAGCTCAAGATATAGATGGGTTGCAAGTATATAGTATTTTAAATGGGGAGCAAAGACTCTCACATGAAATACATCTTCAATAATGTCATTTAGGAAGGATTTTCACTAAAGTGGACATCTAGTGTTGTTATTCCTCTCTATAAGAGTGGGAACATCAATTATTCATCAAACTACCACACTATCGTAGTTAATCCTCTCCTTGGAAAGCTTTTTCAAGAGCATGGTTGACCATAGAATTAGTTGTTGGGGAGAAAATGGGAAAAAGAGAAAAGAGGCAAGCAGATTTCAAACCAAAACACTAAGCTATTGATCATTGCATTATCTTTAGACATTTGACTGAGAAATCATGGAATGCTCAGTAAGAAGAGGCTTCTTGTTGTCTAGTGGATTTTAAAAAAGCTTTTGACATAATGCTTAGAGATAAAATTTGGAGAAAGATGGAGGAACTTTGGGTTCTAGTTAAGTTTAGAGTGGCAATCCATAGGCTTTATGAGTAGGTTAGGGCCAAAATTATAATAAGTGAAGGGATTTGAAAATGCTTTGGAAGTGACATTGGAATCAAGCAAGGTTCTTGCTCGTTCCCACTTTGTATGGGCTACACATTTATAAATTAGTACAAAGGGTAAATAATGCTAGTGGGGGAGGTGTTCAACTTGTTAATTATGTAAGAAAATTACTCTTATATATTGATAGCCTCGTAATTGTAAAAATTACCCATAACTACATATAACACTTTAGAGCTCTAGTGGTGCTCCCCTTGGAACCCAAGAAAACCACCTTGCGGAAGCTTTTGTTGCCTACTATGGTCTAAACCTAGCTCAAACTAAAGGTTTCAAGAAGGTCTGGTTGGAGGGAGACTCTTTGAACATTATCAACTGCCTCAAGGATAACTAAACTCCTAGTTTGTTGATTGAGAGCTTTATTAGAGATTCCATCTCTATTATTAATTCTTTTGATATTTGTCATATTTCCCATATTTTTTGGGAAGGAAATATGCTTGTTGATTGCTTCACCAATATTGGGGTGATATCCATGTCTAGGGAATGGGGTATTAATGACCGCCCCTTCGAAGCTCTTAATATCTGGAATCATGAATTACAAAGGTCGCAAGGAGGTGTTTGATTGGCTGGTTTTTATTTGGGGGAGGAAGTGTAATCTTATGATTAAAACTAGGGGTTTCCCCTTAGATGTCCCTAGAATGATTGCTAAGGACATTGGAAAATTTGAATTTACCTGACATTTAAAGATTATTATGACTAGTCTTTTTAAAATTAGTTCCACACGGATTTTGGGTGGTAATTTGGGCTTTCTTCCATGGATTATTATGATACGCTTGAGTACATCAACTAGTGTCTCAAATTCATCTAGCCAAGCACCTCCTGTGTAGCTAATCTTGTTAAGGAGTTTATCCTCTAAGGATGACTCTTTCTTAGTTCTAAAGTTGGACAAGTTTTGGATAATTGACTTCCTTATTGTTTTCCTTGTTCTTCTTTCTCCCACCATTCTGGCATAAGAACATTTCAAGCATTAGCTTTTGATAATGTTTGAGGAAAAACTTACGTAATGAGCTTAGAGTTCCAAGTGTTGAACTCAGGTAGCTTCGATACCACATGTAACATGCCCAATCCTTACTCTATAGTTTTCACCTAGGTTTTAACTCATTAAGTGAATAACTCAATGTTTCCAAAAATAGGAAAATAAAAAAAATCCGTTTCTAATAACATGATTTGCATGATGCATAAAGAAATTCATATAACATTGCATAATCAAAATAACATAACTTAAACTACATGTAAATGAAACTCATATTTTTGAATATAGTTTATAAATAGAATTTAAGATCAATAACAATTTCATAATTTATAAGAGAACAAGGTCATGATATCCTTAACTAGGTTTCTCTTCTATTTCACAAGCCTCGACGTGTCGTCTAAAAGAGGGAGAGCATCACCCAAGCATTTTACCTCCAATCATAGACTAGTGGCCCACCACACACCTTCCAATTGGAAGTGGCCCTACCCTTTGATGAAGATTTTAGTATTAGAACCCCTAGTATTGCCATTTGAGTATTTAGCGTTATGTCCTACATAACAAGTACAACCATACAACTATGGATACCTTCCAACTATGCATGATGTTGCCGACAAGTTATGCAAACTCAAAGCGCAGTGAACCAACAAGTGCAAGCAATGAATTTTACACTTACTTTGACCAAAGTTTTGATATATCTAATCATCCACTTTCTAAGGAAGCGATGTTGTAAATTCACCCACCTCTAACTTGACTTAGAAATCTTACTAATCTATGGTTAACTTTACTTTTGGTTTGACCCAAGTATTAACTAACTCAATTAGATTCTCTTTCAATAGTAATGACTTCACCGGTGTTAACTATTTGACTAAGTTGGTTACGTATTCTTTGACTTTGAACACCCATGTTATGTTCACATAACATCTTGGGCCTTGGCAACTACCACTTATTCAAGTCCTTTCTTCTAAATTGGTAAAATAATGTTACACCTTGTTTCTTAGTTATCGGGTTACTTTTACCTTCACGAGTAAATATGATGATAAATGTTATTAGGACTTTGATATGTTTAGTATGTGAATGAAATAATGAATATGCATTAAGATGTTATTGTTTTGAAGGAATGTTTATGTTTTATATTGATGAAAAATGTGGTGAATAAATATGAATGGAAATATGTATTGCAATGTGAATGCTTTGATGATGCAAATGATTTATGATGCTATTGGATTCCATGTGAATGCCTAACTACCTATGCATTCTACTAAGTTGAATGTAGGAATAGTTTTGAACCTCTGGAAGAGAGAGGGAGTATCACTCAGGAGAGGAGTTTGGTTCGGTTACCCTTTATGAGCCTAACTTAGCATACACACACCCACATCCTATTTGGTTTAGAAGAGTCAAGTCAATTGAGATTTGGTAAGTTAACTCTTGGTCGTATGTTTGTGTATTGGTCTTTGGTTTCCATTGGGTTGATAGGAAGATGGGGTTATTTCTTATGACTTCCTTGAGATAGCTTATCCATTTGAGTGATGATGCTTAATGCTTTTTGATAAGTCATGATATTTGAATGATTATGATTGAGTACCTATGTATGTATGGGTACGTATATATATATATATATATATATATATATATATATATATACATCATACATATGTATACATATATATATATATGTATATATATGTATGTATATATATGTATGATGTATATATACATACATATATATACATATATATATATATGTATACATATGTATGATGTATATATATATACATATATATATGTATATGATGTATATATATATACATATATATATATATACATATATATACATATATATATGTATATATATGTGCTATATATATGTATGTATATATATATATGTATGTATATATACATATATATATATATATATATATAATAATATATACACATATATATATACATGCATATATATATACATATATACATATATATCTGATATTATATATGTATATATGTATATGCAAATATATATATACATACACTATATACATATACATACATATATATACAAATATATATATATATATACGTGTATATATGTATTGTCGATGTACACACACACATAATAATGTGTGTGTCGATATATGTTGATACATATACGGGTCAACATATTGAAAGGTGATGTAGTATGTATTTATATGTATATATATGATTGAGTACCTATGTATGTATCTATACATATATATATATATATACGTGTATATATGTATTGTCGATGACACACACATAATAATGTGTGAGTAATCAATCGTCATACATGTATATGTATTATATATATATGTCGATACATATACAGGTCAACATATTGAAAGGTGATGTAGTATGTATTTATATATATATATATATATATATACATTAATGGAAATATATACATATATGTACGTATGCATAATATATGTGTAAATGCATAAATGGTTATATATATATAGTATTTAATGTATTTGAATATTGACTTATGATTTTAATATGCAAACTATATATAAAGGTTAATATATATATCTAGTTTTTATATATTGGTAATAATGTAAAGAAAGTATAGGCGCATAGATAGCACAATCATATGTTAAGTAAATTTGGTATAAAAGTCGGCCATGATACTATACATACTATGCATTAGGTAATAGAGACATAAGGAAATAAATATTGTTATAAGTGGAACCAATACATATTCAATGCGCGAGTAAAGATCCTAAGAATAGAAGCCACACATATGTTAAAATATGCAATAAAGTGGATAAAGTTGCCTATAGTCAATAGTGCATGGTTTTGAGAATAAGTCTATTGCATTTATAAGAATGCAAGATTCAAATATAAACCAATATTGTTAGCAATGAATGTAGCACATAAACCAAGTCATAAGTCGTGCATGGTTAAAAGGATTGAGTGTGAAATGAATACAATTTAATTTAATATGGAAAGAGTCAACCAACACATAAGGCAATATTGGACCAAGTCAAAACCAATGAAAAATCACATATAAGGTATACACTACTATGTAAGCATTAGAAGGGAAGATTAAACTGTCTTAAATGCCTTAGAATCAGTCAAAGCCCATGTTATTATCATGGGTGCCAACATTTGAAGCTAGCACCATATAAACCAGAGTTTGGGATGCTTTAAAGGTCTTTGAAATGCGCATTATCCTACAAATAGAATGAAGACTCCGTCAAGTGCAACTTGGTAGCATTTTGTAAAGGAATTCAAATAAGGGAACTTGTTTTAAGCTTGTTGTCCCAAATATCAAGTCAACTCAGCCATTTAAATAGTGAGGACTTTGATGTGTTACAAACCTATGAGTGAGTCATTGCATGAGGATGAAAGGTGGCAAAAATACTTCTTGTTTGTAGCCTTTAGTTGCTCACAAATTAGTATAAATAGAGGTGCTCATTCTACCAAATGCATCACTTGTCAATCTAAATTTCTTGGAGTTATTATGCTACAAATTTAGTGCAAAGTGAGTTGAGAGATTGTGAGGTTGAGTTGTATTGTTGTTTTATATTTGTTTTGTTGAGGGATTTAGAGTGGTGATAGTAGAGGAAATTGGGTAAATCATAGTGGAGGTTGCAAGCGATCTTGAGTAGAAGATTATTCAGTTGAAAGCTTTAAACATGCATGGATTTCTACCTCTTTGTTATTATGTTGGAAAGATTGTTTATTTTACTGTCATGATGAAAGATTGTCTTTATGTACGTATGATGCTTGAAAAATATTGCATGTCTCTTGTTTGTTACTTGCATTAGTGAAACCTTTCTTGGGTTTATGCTTATTTAGATGTTTATACTATTTTGGGATTTATAAGATTGTACACTATTTAGACTATACATAATTAGTCTATACTATACATATGTAAAAGGAAAAGTGAAATATGAAACATGGAATATATCAATGTCTTGAGATAACTTGACTTTGTTAGCCTATAATGCTAGGTAAACCTTTATGAATAGTGTTGGTGTAATTAAAAGTGTTGTACCTTGTCCTAGGTCATTATTACACCTTAGTTAAGTTTACTTAGGGACCACATAGGAGGTAGTTGGAGAATTTCCACTTTTGGTGGACTTATCATGTTATTACTTTATCAAATCCACCTTTCATGGACACATCATGTTATTACCTCTCCACCTTTTTGTGGGTGATCCACCATTTGTGGTGATTATCACATTATCTCTTTTCCACTTTAGGTGGAGTGATAGCTTTTCACAGTTGTCTCATGTCATAAGATTATGACACTTGTCATAATCTTATGCCCTTCTATGTACTCACCTTGGCTATATAACCAAGGGGTCTCCTATGTACTTTTGCAAATTACATTTTATTTTGCATCATTGGCAGAATACAGTCTATTCTTGCCATTTTGTTTCTATCTCTCTTATGCTTGTGCTTTCTATTAGGCCTCTAGATCTTGGGTGGCTACCTTCATAGCCAATTCTTACATAGTATCAGAGCTATTGGAGTGCCTTTGGATTGTCATTTTGGAAAGATTGTGGGAGGGTTCCATTTTTGGCCTTGTATTGCAGGTGCATTTTGGGAGCTTGTTACATCATATTCGAGCTCACCATTGCGTCTGGAATGTTCGAGATAGTCAAATTTTCCTTTTATTTTGTCTCAATTGGACATTGGAGGTCAAATCTACAAAGGGTTGAAGATTGGACGTGGTTGCCAGATCCAGGAGCTAGCTACCATTTCGAAGCATTTTTAGCCAAAAAAGACATCACAATCGTGCTCAAAAGGGCCAAAAACCCCTAAATCGACTGCCAAATAATTGAATTTGGAGAAAGTTGCTCTCGAAGGCAAAAAAAATTTAGCAGGCAGGTCATATGGCCCTACCTACGCAGGTATGATTTTATTAATATATATATATTCAATTTCTGCAGTTTTAAAAAAATCTTTTAAAAAAACTAAAAAACTCATTTTCTTTTTTATAAAACAAAGTTTTTTTAAAAAATATATATAAAAAATTATTAACCTACTTGTTGAGGTGTAGTCTTGATATATGTAATTACCTGCGTCTCTCGATGTTCGATTGGCGGCCAGGTCATCGCCATTTCAGCAGCGTTCGCGGTGGCGTCATGTTGTCTACAGCGTATTTTTTATTTTTATTTTAAGTTTTTTTTTAATAAAAACTTTTTAAATAGTTTTTTAAATGGCTGCAATAAAACACCCATTTTTCATTATTAATTTTTTTTAATAATTTTTTTTATTTTTTAAATCAAAGTTTTTTAATAAATAAAAACTTTTTAAGTTTTTTCTTTAATAATTTTTTATTAAAGTTTTTTTAAATAATTTTTAAAAAATATATATTTTCTTTATTTTTGTTTTTCAAATAATCATTTTTTATCATTTTTTTTTTTTAAATGTTTTTTCTTTATTAATTTTTAATAAAGTTTTTAAATTAAGTTTCTTTAAAAAACAAATCATGCAATACTAAGAAAACCTGGGAAAATAATTTTGCCTCCTGATCGAGCCTTGTCATGCACCATTGCTCCTCTAATGGGCAATCAACAAGGGGCCAGTTGCTTCTACTGACATCCACCTGGAGGGCTTTCTTCACAGTCTTCTTCTTCGAGGCATCTTTGGTTGGATTCTTCATAAACATTTCTAGTTTTACATTATGTTGATTGTAGTTCTCCTCTTTGTAATGTTGTAAATGCACTAAAATAAAGTGCCACAATCTTTCTATTTCAATGTACTCTGTCATACTGTATGCTTCTTTGGATTGATCTATGTATCCAGGATTAGTTCCTATATACTCAACGGATGCAATGGTTAGTTACCCATGTATTTCGGTGAGATGGACTATATGCCATATAGACACTCCTATTTTGCAAGCACTCTACCTATCTTCAGAAGTTTGGTTCTACATCTAAAGACTTGGTGCATGGCTCCAGTGAGACTTAGATTGTACCAATCTTCCATTGACGAGCATTCAAGTTGATACTCATGCAGTTGTCTTCTTGGTTCTGACCTTATTCTTGTTGCAGTGTGGATTCATCTATAGTTCTTCATCGACAGATTTTGCAGTTACTCTTGAGTTGACAGATTTAGCTTAGTCACCAGTTATGTGGCATCTTCTACAGTTGTACCTGATTCTTTCTATCAGTGCTTGTCATAGTTTGGCATTTCTTTTGGAACAACATTTAGAGGACTCATCATCATCCTTGTTTCATTAGTCTTCACATTGTTCTTCAATTAAGATTTGCGGACTCTTGACATTGTGACATTTGAGCAGAGACTCTCCATTGAGGGGGGGTTGCATGGACTATCTTCATTCTCTTATGGGGGGAGAGCTTTTTCCTCACTCGAGGTTTTTCCCTTCTCCTCTTTTTGAGTGTAGTTTTTGTTTTGTTTCATCTCTCTTTAGGGAGGGAGTTTCTTCCCACGTGGTTTTCTCCTTTTCTCCGCTTTATGAGAGATTGTATTGCATTTGTACATGGGTACCTAACATGGCCTAGTTGTCGAGACCCATCTTTCATTGTTTTATTTTGTGTACATTCTCCCTAAGTTGCACTTAAGGGAGGGTGTTGGTGTAATTAAAAGTGTTGTACCTTGTCCTAGGTCATTATTACACCTTAGTTAAGTTTACTTAGGGACCACATAGGAGGTAGTTGGAGAATTTCCACTTTTGGTGGACTTATCATGTTATTACTTTATCACATCCACCTTTCGTGGACACATCATGTGATTACCTCTCCACCTTTTGTGGGTGATCCACCATTTGTGGTGATTATCACATTATCTCTTTTCCACTTTAGGTGGAGTGATAGATTTTCACAGTTGTCTCATGTCATAATATTACAACACTTGTCATAATCTTATGCCCTTCTATGTACTCACCTTGGCTATATAACCAAGGGGTCTCCTATGTAATTTTGCACATTACATTTTATTTTGCATCATTGGCAGAATATAGTATATTCTTGTCATATTGTTTCTATCTCTCTTATGCTTGTGCTTTCTATTAGGCCCCTAGATCTTAGGTGGCTACCTTCATATCCAATTCTTACAAATAGTGAGGTTAGCCATACAACGGTATGAATGGTATGATAGACATGTCGTCGTTGATAGAATGTGATGTCATGCAAACCATATTGATAATTTATACTTGATTGATCACTTGATTGTTACTTTACTTTGATTGAAACCCTAGGTTGAGAATAACCTATTTTGGTTGGGATGATTACTTGAATATTGATTGAAGCAAATAGGTTAGGATTAACCTATAGAATCAGATTGTTCACTTGATTGTTGACTTTAATTTTCATTGAAGTCATTTATTGTTGAAGTTATACTTTTGATTGAAGTCATTTATTGTTGAACTTATACTTTTGATTGAGGTCATTTATTGATGAAATTATAGTTTTTATGAGAGTTGCTTATTGTTGGGATATACTCTCGAATGGAGACTTTTATTGTGGAGATTATACTTTGAAATAGAGTCATTTAACATTATAACGTTATGTTCATTGATGGATCTAGTTATTAGCTTATTTTCTGTTACTTTTATGCATACTTTCAAACACTTTTTAGATACACCTTCCAGACAATACTCCTATATTATGCTATCTTTTCATACTTACATACAGACTTGGACCTAAATCATAGTAATGGAAATATGGTTATGACATAATAGTATTGCATGGTTTATATGTGAGTATGCATGAAATGTGGATGTAATTCTATGTTTTAATTATGGTAGTTAGTTTTGTGCACATGCTTTGTGAATTAACCTTTTTGCAGCAAAATAGGAATTGTAGCACGTAGCAACTGTAAACTGTAATCCATAGCAAAAGGAAGACTGGGACAACAAAACAAGGGAGTTCTGGATTAAGTTGAATGCAATAACTATTGTTTAAATACACTTGACAAAGATTGAACGTGCATCGTTATAACAAGTTAATAAGCACTAGAAAAGGAGAACTCATTTACTGATAGAATTTTGAAAAATGTTTGTGTGTTTTACACACAATCCTATTTTATAGAGTTTAAGTTCTATTAGGATGCTTCTTTCTTTTTAGTTATGGTTTGAACAATTCAATCTTAACCCTACACTCTGATATCTCGAAGTGGAAGTTAATGATTGCAGTTAAGTTGTTGCTTAGAATAAGAATCCCCTATGCTTGTATATAGCCTTAGGTTGAGTCCTTAGATCAGTTAGTTTGTCTTTCAGTATTTCTTTATTAGTTATTTTTCAGTTTTAAGTTACCAACATACATGACGGTTCTTTAGAATGATTTTCATTGAATACAATCTGTGAAGAAGATTTTGTATAATCTTTCATGATATGCAATGAATGAAGTCAATTTCAAATGGATGCATAGAATTTAATAGTTAGATTTGGTTTCAATTAAGTGAGAACAACCACTTGAGTAGGCCACTCAAGGTAACTGTTCTTTACTTCATTTATAGCTATTCATTTTTGTTGAGTAGTTGTTTTCTATTTATTAGTACTTCATGAACTACATGCAAGTTAAATTAGAATCTCATAATTTTCTTATTGATAATTAATGCTCATGAGTATGCATATAATGGTTAACCAGTAGTACTCCAAAGGTTAAAATAGTTAAGTTTTTAGTTTTGATTAGTTTTGAGTTGATACAATAATCTTTATTAACAATACTTCAGTTATAGATTAAGCTATAACAACCCGTAGCCATTAGTTATGGTATATATATTTTATTGTTTTTCAATTCCATGAGTTTCTAGCAAGTAGGATAGCTTGAATAGGATAACTTAGGTAGTATTGAGTCTCTAAATGCACATATAGTGCAACACCATCACAAGTTTACAAACCTTGGGTTGAAATTTTAATGTATTCTTTGTAATGTTGAGTGGATTTTTCAGTCAGAAAAACCTCTGAATTGTGTAGGTTCTACCAAGTTTACAATACTTTAGTTTAGACTCTACATTTTTGGTATCGTTGCCAGGGATGGTGCTATTTTCAGAGACTTTTTTTCTAAGTTTTCATAGTTTACATTTTGTTTTCAACATTAGGATTGTTAGACTTCATCTTGCACTTTCAAACACCTTTTGGTCATTGTTTACATTTTACGTTTTAACATTCGTTGATGGAGCTTTCATCTTTTCAAACCACACGGGTCATTGTTTTACATTTTGTTTTCAACATTCGTTATTTAGACTTCCCATCTTTTCAAACACCCGAGAAAATGTCACACACTAACGGTAATTACCGTCGCTCACGTTATAAATCCATATTTCATGTATGCATAGGCAAAGAGATCCTTTGGGTAGATTTCTTCCCTCTACATGCCAAGAATCCATAGAAAAAATTGGTGAATCCAGTACTCAGAGCGAAGGTAACACTGAAGAAGAAATCTCCTTATCACCAACATCTAGCACATAGATAGAGGGAACATATCAAACTATGGGGGATGCAATGGATGATCCTAAATGTGCAACCTTTGAGTTCCCAATCACTATCCAGGAAAGGACTACAGTGTTGAAAAACATCCCTCCTTTAGCCTTACTAGTCTTTAACGGGTTAATGACCAAGGACCCAAATGAATTTTTGTTTGAATTTGATGTCCTATGAAGAAGTTATGACTTCTCTGATGATTGAAGGAATGACATAAATGTTATCTTTTTATGATTTCTATATTAACAAAGTGTCATAGTCCAACAAGGATCAACAAATCACTCAGTTACCACACTTCTGTAAATAATGACTAAATCCCAGAACTTCATATGAGAAATGCCATCCGAGATCAACGTTTAATAAGTAAAATTTCAAAAAAAAATGAAAGGAAACCACAACGCTAAACAAAAGATTAATATCAAACTTATATGTATGAGATCAATCCATAAAAGTAGGCCAAACCAAAAAAAAGAATACATGTATGCCTTACCTCCTTATGGCCTTACAATGAGAGGCCTTTCGCAAATAAGACCAACCTCGAATACTCATTTGATAGAAGGTTAGTCTAAACATACAAATCAGTAAATATCTCTATGAAATAAAATATCTATGCTAAAGAGATGCGAAAAGTAACAAAAACAACATCAAGAAGATATTTCAAAAGCAAGATAATCACCTCTTCCATATTGGATTGGTGTCACATGTGCTAGTGACCCTTTCCCAACCCTTGCTAAGAAGCCAAAATGATGAAATGCAAATACAATGGAGATGATAAGCAAGATGAGTTCTCAAATCAAGAGAGTAACCTTGCATAAAAGTTGTGGATGGATGAATGAGGATTAAGGCCTTCTTTTATAGATTTCCTTGATGAGAGATTGGCCAAGAGGGTGAATGTGGGACTAAAGATCCTCCAATGAGAATAAGTCACTTGTCAAGTGATGATAGGCCAATGGATGTGCAAAATTTGGGAAGAGTACCCATGAGAGGGAGAATTTGAATTCAAATTTTGCAATAAATTTT
>VDFB02303669.1:0-29020 GCA_007258455.2 Sequoia sempervirens
AGTTCTGCCATGCGGAACTCCACTTGTGGAATGTTTTTTACCCAAGGATGCTTCCTAGTTGAAAAAATAAAACAAACTTCCACCTCACGACTTCTACACCCTGATCCTCTGCAAGAGATTTGAGGGGTGATTTAACGAAGGAAACTGATCCTAAGTGCCTTCATCCTAAGTTAAAAACTTAGGCAGGTCCACTCATGCAGATCGACATCTATAGAATTCTATTCACTCAAAGCTATTTCCTAGTGGCCAAGCTTTAGCAGACCTCCACCCCATGGCTTCCACACTCACAAGTTTCATATTTCAAAAAATGATGAAGCCCTTAAGCCAAACAACCAAGAATGATTCCACGCAAGTGCCAAAATGTTTAAGGCTAAAAGATTACCAAGAAAAGAGACCTTTCGGGTTCCGCCATGTAGAACTCCACTTATGGAATGTTGTTTACCCAAGGATGCTTCCTAATGGAAAAACTAAAACAACCTTCCACCTCACGACTTCTGCACCCTGATCCTTTGCAAGAGATTTGAGGGGCTATTTAACGAAGGGAACTGATCATAAGTGCCTCCATCCTAAATTTTCACATGTTCCCAATGACCCTATGACAAATTAACTCAACAATCTAAGCATGAAAAAATTCACTATTAGGTGACCTCTTGCAGAAATCTGCCTTCCAAGCACTGTTCCTTAATGCCTTCACCCTAGTGACTTTCGTAGCATGGAAACCCACACCTTTAGACCCACATTTCTATAAAACTTATAAAAATCCTTCAAATGATGAAATCTAATTAATGTAATGATCTCTCAAAGGTATGTGGGTATGTTTGATAATGTATTTTCTTGATTTAACTAAGTTTTTCCCTCCTATTTTTTCAAAGCACTTACTACACCCTTTGTGTGTAGAATTTATGGAACCTATTGAGGGCCCAGTGGAGAAGCCCACAGAGAAAATAAACAAAGGAAAAATACCAACAAGAACTTCAAGAGGAAAAGCGGAGAAGGTGCAAATGAAGTACCAATTTTATGGGGTCTAGTGTACCTCGAAGATCACTTCCAACTAGGAAAAAATCATTCACACTGATTTGGGGCACGTCAATATTGATGCATTCAGACGAAGGGTGATGGTAGATCGTAAGACAAAGGAATCCTTGAGAATCAAGAAAAGTGGAATTGGAAAGGCCGTAGGCTTCCCTCCTACTCTAGTGACCCCATAATTAGTGATGGCTTTCCAGGAATGCTATCACCCACATAACATAAGGATAGTCACCAGGGATGGAAGAGTACTGGAAGACCTATCTCCCTAGTCCATCAGGAAAAAATTTGGCATTCTCATGTTTGATCAAATGGAAGAAGTTGAAAAGGATTTTTCCTTGAAAGTGTTGTAAGGAGATCTATTGGCAGCAAAAGTACAATCAATCAAACTTGGCTAAAAGAAGAAAGGGGAAGTGCCAACAAGTTGGCTCAAACACTATACAAAAGTGATTTTGTAGAAGAAACTAATGACTTGGTCAATCTCCTTAGTAGAGTAATGGGCCTTCCTACTTCCACATTCTTTGAGGAGTTTATGTTTTATTTTGTAGAGGAGATCCTTTGGGGTAACATAAAATTTCATTGGGCCAAAATGATAAGTGAAAATCTACACAACCAATTCATGGCGGTGAAGAAAACTTCATAGTTTTACATGACGTCCTGTCTGGTCTATCTCCTAGCTATCAAGTTCCCATATAAAGGATTAGATTATGATGGGGTACTAGGAACAAAGAAAGGACAACTCCTAGTATATGATTGTTACCAAAGAGTCAATGATGCCTTCATAGGGAATATTATTTCCACCTTGTCAGGAGAATACCATAGGAGAATGTACCACAGTGCTAAAGTAGTGGTTAAAGGGTTCAAGTATTGGTTTAGAAAGTTCCCAAAGTTTACGTACATCAGAGTAGTGGGATTCTTGAGAAGACCCTACCGGCTGCCCCGTTACCCAAATGAGAGAATAATATTGTTGGAGTGTACTTGATAGCTGCAAACTGCCCACACCTTATTGCATAATAAGCACTGTGCCAGGGTCCCATATCCCTTCACATTTGGACATGGAATGTACTCTTTCCCTACTTCCTCGTGCGTAGAGTACTCTGAGAAGGAGCTTGCAAAGTACAATTTTGAGTTGCACACAGAGAGAGGAGGCTTGGATACCCTTTGTAAATTGTAAAAATAGGTTGGAGGGAAATACGCCAATTGACCACACATTAAAGATTTTTTGGCAGATTGCGATGATGACCATGAGGTCTGAAGGCAACACTACATGAGGATGACTTACAGGTTTGTAAAATATACTAACTTATATCTAGTCCTAGAACATATTGTCAAAGATGAAAATGTGTTGGATGAAAAATACAATGCTTTAATAAATGTGTCATTGCTAGTAATTGAATGGGTCAAGCAAGAGGTCACAAACCTGGATATTGTTACCCATCCTGTAGAGTAGAGGACTATGTAGTGGATAGATGAGAAAATAACTCAATTACATGAACAAGGTGTAGAGCTAACATATGGGGAGCTCGAAGACAAGGTAGAGAGTGAAACAAACATTGGCACCACCATAGGATCTTCAAGTGAGGCTCCCCACAAAAAGAAGAGAAAGAAGCTGAGCGATCTTGCTCATGACCACCCACCACCTCCACTCTCCCATCAGCTGCTACCATTGCACCATTCCCTTCCACTCCCCAATCACTACACATCTCATCTCCACCCATCATGGAAATCTTTGTCCACCTCACCTCTACCTCCCCGACCGCTCCAGTGGTGGTGCTAGATTCTTATTCCTCCACCACTTCCCTATTGTCATCTTCCTCACCCTTGCCTCCATTTCTAGCTCTTTCTACTTTGTCACCATCTTTGACAACAACCTCTATGGCGCCCCTCTCCTTGCCACATTCCTTCATTGAATATTTTCATAATGTACCCTCTGAGCTCTTTGAGGTGATCTTAATCCCTCAAGTTAAAGTTTTAATGGCCTAGTTGACTGCTACCTTTCCTCTCCCTCCACCTCCTATTGAGCCACCAAAGATGAATGCCACAATGCAAATATTTGAATAAATGGAGAGGCTAAGTGCAAAGCAACCTAAAGAAGCAACCAAAGATATTGCTGAAGAACTAGAAGACTCTGATTGAGATTACTACTTCGAGCATCTAGGAGGATTAAAGGTTGACTTGGATGAGGTAGCTTAGGATGAAGAAAGGAAACATATTCCTGAGGAGGGAGAGTTTGACAAGTTTGATGACTACTATGAAGTTGAGACCTCCGACCAAGAGATTGAAGAAGAACAATCTAAAGAGTGCATAGACGAGGAGGAAAACCTAGAGGAACATCATTTCGATGAAGGGAAAAATGATACAGGTGTGGATACAAAGGAGGCTAATGAACCTTCGCAAACTGGCCAAGATTAGGGCCTAAAGTGTGAAGAAATGCCTCCAAAAGGAGAGCAAGAGAAAGATAAGAAAGAAGAAGAAAACATAGAGGACAAGAGTGTTGAACCCGAGAAGGGAGTTGAAGTTGAACATAGAAGATAAAGGGACATCATTGGAAGAAGAAAATATTGATGAAGAAAATGTGGAATTCATTGAGCCTGACAAAGGAAAATCCCTACTGTAGGAAAAGGAGCAAGATGAAGTCTCTAGTAGTTAGACAAAATTTATATCCTTCTTGGTGAGTGTGAAGTCTTTTACCTCTCATCTTTTACTAGAATCTCCTATTCTATTTTTGATTTCTTCAATTCTAAACTTAATGTATTCACTTCTCACTTTCACCAAATTTATTCCTCCAAATTTGAGCTTCTATTTTTTTCTAGCTCTGTTACTTCATTATAGGTAGTAAATTATTTTCTATCTACTATAGCTTAATTTTTCTCAAGCTATATGTAAGCCATTCTATTCTCTATTTTTATGATAATGATTCATCTAATATAAAAACCACATTTAAATCATTATTCATATTATTTCACCAAATAATTATTCTCTTGTACAATCAACCTCATCTTACTAAAACTCTCATTAGATGCATCAAGGAAATAAAAAATTCCAATTTATAGATTATCTTATCTCATCCATGTCTTATTATGTTTAGGGAATATTATAACTTACTTTTGTATAACTTCATCTCTTAATGTCTCTAAAAATTTATATAATTAGTTCTATTCCTTATCTATATAAACTATATTCTAATGATATTCCAAGATAAATAGTGTAGGCATCCATTAAAATCTGCAAACACTAAACTTCATGTAGGGGTTAGTATTTCACAAATCCATCAAAATGCCCCTATGAAATACCTTGTAAATGATTCAAAATGCAACAAATGACAAGAGAAAACTAAAAGCATCATGAAAACAATTAACAAGTACCTATTCCATAGTGGATTGGTGTCAAATGTGCAAATGACCCTTTCCCAATCCTTGCTCAAAGCTAAAATGATGCAAATGCCAATATGATGAAGAGCAAAATCAGTTCTCAAACCAAGAGAGTGACTTTGCATAAAAGTTGTAGATGGATTGATGAAGATTAAGGTCTTCATTTATAGATTTTCTTGATGAGAGATTGGCCAAATGGGTGAATGTGGGACTAAAGATCCACCAATGAGAAGAGGCCACTTGTCAAGTGGTGATAGGCCAAGGGATGTGCAAGATTTGGGAAGTGTGCCCATGAGAGGAGTTTCAAATTCAAATTTGGGCAATAAATTTTGAGAGGGGGACAAGAAAATGAGAAATAAATGCAATGTTGGAGGGACAAATCAACTTATCATATTTTTCAAACTTGAGGGAATATTCCCCATAAATGCCATGTTGAGTGAAAATGATGATTTTAATAAATCAATAAATTGATTTATTTGTGCAAGTGGCATAATATCTAGAGAATGCAAGTGGGTAAGATTAGCATTTAATCATGGTTAGATTAAATTAGTGATGATTAGGTTAGTTTGACTTTCATGACTTAAATATTTGATTTATTTAAATCAGAAAAGGATGAAATATGGATTTGGAGATTTATTTAATTAAAGGGATGATGTTTGATTTATTTAATTGAAAGGTTAATGTTAAAGTTTATTTAATTTTGAATGAATGATCTTAGGAGATGGAAATTAATGAGATTACCTGATAAATGAATGAAGGTGAACTTGATTAATTGATGAATGCACCTAATGTGGAACCTTGATGAATGAACCTGATTGAATGCATAATGTTAATTTTGCATGTCTACAAATAGATTATCATTAGAATCCTATGTGTATTTCCCAAACATAGGGAGTGTTTTCCCACTTGCAACCATACTTTTAGGGTTTGAGTGTGTATATGATTCATTTATTTAATTTATATGGATTATCCTTCCACCTAATGGTGATTACTTTATTAGATCTCTTTATCTTGTCCTTTAGTATCTTATACCTTATTTGATTTTTTTTTTCTGCTAATCTTTCTCTCCTACCTTGATTTCTAGCCAATTTAATTTTGAAGTATTTAATGCCTAGTATTTCCTCCAAATTTTATGCACAATCTCTTAATATTTTCTCTCTTTCTATCCTAAGTAAGGATTCAATACTTATTTCTTATTTTTGAACTCTTCCCTTTTTATTTTGCATGGGGGATGACTCCTAGTCCAAGGGGTTCACATCTTCATGGTATCCTTTCATATTTTGGGATATATATTTGGATAATTTATCATTCATTAATGATATTATTAACTAATATGGGATTCTCTCATCCTTCTTCAATTTCCTCAATTATATCTATGGCTAAATTCTTGAACCTTTCCCTTATACATCTTCATCCATAATATTTTTGGTTTTTTTTGTTTTTCCATACTAACCTTTTCATCATTTATATTAGTGAATGTACATTTTTACTTAATAATTTATCTAAGTAGTATTAAATTAAATCTAGAGGTTTAATTTTTGAAACTAGATTTAGAAAACCCTCAAATACTTCATTAATAATTATCCTTAGGGTAGACAAAAACTAGTTTCATATATGCTTTTTTATTTAAACTTTATAATGGGAGAGCACCCTTATCTCTATCGTCTAGTTGAGAAATATTCTTGTTATGCCATTTCCTAATTGAATCTTTAAATTCATCATATTTATTTGTTTCATTTACTAATCAAGTTAAAAAAAAATTCTACTCTTTTCGTATGAATAGGTCTTTTCATTGATATTACACAATTATTTGGTAACTGTAGCAACTATCTATCCCTATATTGGCATGGTCATATTATCTTTGGAAAAAAATTCATAGTGCACTTTATAGAGGCTTTTATAGCCTTCTGCATCGATCTAGAGTATCTTTCCCATCTTTCCTAATATTTTTCAAATTTTATTGTTCTTTCACATGCATTTTATAAGCCATATTAAAAAAACCTTCATAGTGCACTTTATAGAGGCTTCTCTAGCCTTTTGCATCCTTCTAGAGTATCTTTCCCATCTTTCCTAATATTTTTCAACTTTAAGTGTTCTTTCCCATGCATTTTATAAGCCATATTAATTCCTTCAAAAATTATCTCAACATTTCCTCTTTACTTTTTAGTAGGTTTATTTTTGGGATAATATTAATCATTTAATCAATCCTTAATGTGTGAGTTCTAACTAAATTTAGTAGCCACATCTTTTTAGGATCATTCTTACGATCAACCCTATTCCATTTATCACCCCTAGGTGTCTAACCCCTCTCATTTAGTATTGCTTGACATTTTTTATTTAATGAAATATATAATTAATCGCTATTTTATTTATCAATGATTTCAATAATTATAACTTTTTATTTAATGAAATATATAATTATTTACTATTTTATTTATCAAATTAAGAATAATCTCAATATTTTTTATTACTATTTTATTTATCATTACATAGAGATCTTTTCAATTTTTTATTTAAATATGCTAGTTTAATTTTTTAAATTTTATTATAAAATAAATGATTACAACTCATTTAACAAGGAAACATAAATAGTAGCAAATAGGTGAAAGTACCCGTTGTCCCGCACGAGTTGCGGATAATGCTGTCTGCCGTCCGTCGTTAGATCCTCAGCCTATAGGTGCCGACATTGGTATTTAGAAAGAGAACACTACCAGGGGTGGATAAATGCTAGCGTGCCCGGTTAACCTAAAATATCCGTGAGCATAAACTATGAAAATTCATGATTCGGGATGCATCAAACCAAAGCAGCGGATCTCCCAATCTAGAAAGAGTATATTAAGATGGTGAAGTTACCATCTTAATTGGAACCCTCGCAGGGGAGCTGAAAGTGAATGTGAAGTTTAAAGAATATATGGTTTCATTTGTTTTTATCTGGCACTAGAAGTTAACAGTCTCCTGTGTATGCTGAAGAGCTGATAATGATAATCATACCAAGGTAACAGTACCACTGTAGTGGCAGCTATAAATATAAGCGAAACTACAATTAAGATGTATCATTCAAACAACACAGCTATATCTATCCAAGAGAAGGAAAGAAAAACCTGCAGATTATAAATTTTGCAAATTTAGAAATAAGGTGAGATGAAGTTAGAGTTAAGTGATCGTGTTGAGTTGTTCTATAAAGGTTAGCTGATATGTTTCTCTTGGGTTTTGCAGGGAGGATGAGGATGATGATAATAGCGTTTTGATTGCTACTGAGCATGATGTCCATAGCGGAATGCGGTAGGCCTGATGCTGCAGGAATCCTGGCATCGTGTAATCCCAGCGGATATTTGAATGGCAACTCCCACAAGTGCAATCAGGGGAGCGATACCCACAGTACAAATGCTCGCCCCCAGTGACAGACAGTACTCCGGCCAAACTCACTGTGAATGGGTTTCAGAGGGGCGAAGACGGAGGAGGGCCTTCCAAGTGCGACAATGACTACCACAACCACAACGATCCGGTAGTTGCTATTTCCACAGGCTGGTACGCCGGTGGCTGCCGCTGCCTCAACTACATACTAATCACCAATCCAGACAACGGACGAAGCGTGCGGGCCATGGTGGTGGACGAGTGCGACTCATTCTCTGGGTGTGATGAGGATCACGACTACCAACCCCCTTGCAATAACAATATCGTGGATGCCTCTCCAGGCGTATGGAAAGCCTTCGGAGTAGACAATTATGATGATGTTGGTGAGATGAGTATCACATGGTCTGAAACTTAGCCCTCCCTGCGCCCCCCGTTTTCTTCTTTCTCTTCGTCAAATACACTCTGTCAACCATTCCTCGTGCAGTCTTATTGCTTACTCCATAATAATATACTTCATTGTAATTGCAATTCATAATCCCGTGAATGTGAAGTTACTTCAAAGTTTATATAACTAGATTTTGGTTCTAATTTTCAAATGTCGGCAAATGGCATGATTATGTTGGCTGGGGCATTATGACTTCTTAAGAGAATTTATATGATACACTACATCGGACATAGAGAATTTTATAGAGTCTGATCTAAGTGATTCCAGCTACTAGAACTGTAGTTCAAAATTTTAGAGAATCACACGTTCTTTCGTATGAGGACACATGTCACTCAAAAGAATAAGTTGAGTGGATTGATGGTCAAAGAGTATTCAATAGATCTACATAAGTTATTGTTTCTATAGATCAACTAGGAATCATAGAATTTAACTAAAGAACAATTTTAATTCAAAATAGTACTTCAATTTTTTTTTATTTTTTTTTTTATAAAAAATATTCAAATTATTCATTTTGGAAAATAAATAAATAGTATTCATAGCTTCATTAATTAGATAAATTATTGCATAGAAAACCAATACAATGAATAAGTGAATATTAGAAAATAATCTTCTTATATTACACGTATCACATGTAATGTTTAGATCAAGTTTCAAACTCTTAGAATTTTCTTCATGAACTCTCTAAGTCATTTTCTTTTATTTTTATTTTTAAATAAAGAATGCATAATTCTCTTCCATCATAAATAAAGAATTTAAATAAATATATTATAACTATGAGTATGTGCATCAAAATGGGGGACAAAAAAGTAGTCAAATAAGTGATTTTGGTCGTAATGCTCATTTTATTGAAAGGTTGAAATAATGCCATCATGTTATGGCTTGACAAATATCAAACCATAATACTATCGTGCTTTATAGCATAAAAACCATGATCTTATTTTGGGAAACATGAAATGTGATGGTGTTTCATGTTCCCCAAAATGCAATTGTATTTTCATGCCATGAATTTTTTTTTAAACATGATCACATTTTGAAAATACAAGCATATTATGTAATGCACTCACATTACATAATCTACTCACACTTTTTTACTCAAGAAAAGTCCACCCTTTTGGTTTTAGAATAGGTTTGGATAACAAGTCTAAAGGGTTGAGCTTTCCCCATTTGATGTTCTTTTTTTATCTTCAATGTCATTTGCCAACTTTTTAATGTCATAAAATTCATTTTTATATTTCAAACATATTAGCATATTAGATTTTTGTAACATATATACTTAATAATCACTAATAAAATATGGAGATTAATGAATAAAATAAGCATAATGGTTACTTAAAATCAAAGAGTCTACACTTAGATTTTTTTTTTTTTGTAAATATACATGATGAATCTAAAATCATTACAATTAGTATAGTCCATTTATAATTTTTTGGAATAACTATATATCTCAAATCATTTTACATTACAAATACAGGTTCGCACATTTTGAAATCATACTTAGAATCTACAAAGAGAAAAGAAGAAGAGCGAGAGTGCCAACCATTCTTGACACAATTATTAAAAAAAACATATAATTATTTATCACCATTATAATTGTTCTTAATAATGTTTCAGAAGATACTTAATCCTAATAAAATTATCTTTCCTAATTATTTACTAATAAATAATTAATATAATAATTTAATAATTAAACTAGGTAAATTAAACAAGATGTGATATCATTCCCCCTAAAAAATTTCATCATCCCATTGATTACAAGTTATACAAATAATCATCACAATGTTAACCATTGAAGAACAATATTTTTATTTTGCAAGATTCATACATATGCTTATAATGACTTTACTGTTGTCATATCACATTGATTAGTTGTTAACATTCAGTTATATTGTTGGACAGTTATGTAGTTTGCAGCTGTATTTCTCCTTTATGTATCGTGTTTACCCTTGTCTGTAAAATTCAATGAATAATCAATCAAGCTTGTTATTATCATATGGTATAGAGATGTTGATTATGGGCTTCGACGGGTGTAACAAAATAGAGAGGCGTTGAGTAAGAAAGTTGGTGTATGAAATGATCAGAGAGGTGTTCCTTGACTTGGTGGGTGGGAGAAGAGTGGGTGTTGAACCGGTGCGATGGTGAGTTTCTACCCGGGTAACTCAGGTCTGCCAACATGTGTTCATAACTTATTTGTATCATTATTCCCCCTCCTTCACATACATTGAAAAGAACACAGATGATCGATAAAAATTGTAAAGCATTTTACTACTAGATTGAATGAGAAAGTGAGCATGGAAATCTCATAAAATGTTTTGATGAGATGAAATTGGTAGAGTAAGATATAGATTGATCATAAATCAGTTATGTACTTGTGAACTTCCATTGAAGCTAATATTTCAATCTTTCAAGAAGGAAAACTGTAACTGGATCCTTGTAAAAAATGTTCATGAGTTTTGTGTTCTTCGATAATTATCCTTGGATGATGTGATTTGGAGAAGCAATTCAAGGTGATCAATGGCCTGCCCTGTTCTCCAATCCATGAGCTTGTTGTGTTGGATATTTTATATTGAGTGTTCTTACTCGCACTAAGATTGCCAATCCACACATAATCTAGAAGGAACGGCGTTGTAGGGTTTCAGTTGCACAAGGAATAAGGCTAAAGTGTGAGGAAAATAATGAAAGGTGCAGGGAAGAAGGGAAAGAATGGAAATAGAAATCTAGAAATAAAAAGGCCTATTGGAGGATGGTATAGTGATGAAGTTGTGATTCTATTTTTTGTTTTCTCTAAGTCGTAGTGATTTATATTTGTTTACTATTCCAGTGGCATGGGCATAATCTAGCTAGGGTGTGGAAATCACTTTGACAGTTTTTATTTGGTGGTTTGATTTAGTGTAAGTTCATTTTTCCCTTATCTATTTATTTTCCTTTTTTTGAAAGAAGATTTATAGTTTGCAAAATATGTGTCAATGGAATAAAGTTAACATGGTTGGGAAATGTTGAAGATTTATATTTTTTAGAAAACAAGAAGCATGGACATTGCAAGTTCTAACATCACTATTAGCACCATGGCCAAGAAATTTTATTATTGTCAAGGGAAAATAATTAATCATAAATGGCTACATAGCCATTTGCATAAATTTTCTATTAGTGGTAATTTAGAGGTAAGTTGCTTTGCAAGAGAAGATGCAACTCAAATTAGTTTTATGAGTATTGTAAGATGTCAAGAAGTTGATATATCTTCCCTAATATGTGTCAATCAAGTTGAAACATAGAAAACTATAAGTGGTTCTATCAATGTGGAAAAAGGTCTATGATCTATACACTAACAATTTGCTAATTTTATTAGGAAAAAAGATCACCAAAGGTAGGATGGGCTTTCAACCCATAGGTGATTCAACCCTATTGGAAGATTGGTTGTTTCCCTTATGACAAAAAATGGTAAAATATGCTTAAAATGCACTCTGGGGAGATAAAGTAAAAATGATTAATGAACTAAATTATGCAATGGAAAACTTGAAATGCAAATTTAAAGCATAATACAAACATAATCCAGAATCTCTTGGTAGATTTGAGAAGGTTAAATTATTGTGTACCTATCACCAAAAATGGGTGTTGAATTTCGTGCAAGGACTCATTTTCCCTAGGGCGAATGGGTCTTTGTATAGGGCTTTTCCTCAGCTTCGGGGGTCCTCTAGAGATGGATAAGATGTTGTTTTCCCCAGGTTTCACTATCGAAAATATAGAAATAAGTTTGGGATTTGAGTTTCCATTTCTTGACAAGAATTTTGACAACTTTGACAACTTTGCAAAATTGCACTTTTGATCAAATTTCAATCCTTCTTCACCTGCAAATCTACAAATACACAAAGTGAAGGAAAAATGTTTGTTTTTGGGTGAATAGAGGTTTTCCTTGGTCAAGCCCTAGTTTGCTAATTAAACCTTGATAATGAAATAACGATAAAATGTATAGAATTTGATAAATGAACAATGCTATCTCACAACTCACCAAACCCGCAATGGCTTCCCTTAGAGGACTCGAGTCTAACACATGACTCTAAAGATTGGATATTCTTGAAATGGCTTGATTGGTTGCTTGATTTGAAACTTAATTTTGATGCTTGAGAGCTTGAAACCTACATCACAATGTTAGCTTCCAAAACATGCATGAATGCAAATAACTTTGACATCATGATAGGATCTTGAATCTTGTTGTAGATGAATGATAAACTTGCTCCTAAATTCTCTTGACAATAATATTTTCTCTTGTGAAAGTTGCCTTAATGCTATATTTTTCCTTAGACTTGAATTGATAAAATAACTACATATTTATAAATGTTTCCTTAATTACCTGACAACTAAACACCACAAGCTGACCTTTGCAATTTGAATTTAGATCATTAAAATGCCGCTAAAAACAAAATAAAAATTAGGTCCCTAGACTTAAGGGGGACCCATTCACCCTTGGGCGAATGGTTTATAGGACCTAAACCTAGGACACTCAATCTCCAAGATGTTAAGTTCAATGTAGGAATTAATTAAATGTGGGTTTCCCTTTCACAAAATGAAATTAATTAGGATTGTGAATGCATAATTGGGCCAATTAAAGGCATAATTAAGTCCAATTAATTAAAGGGATGCAAACATAGTGTGAAAATGTAAAGGTGCACATTTTCTACACTATATTTAGCCCCCACTTTAGTGAAAGTATGAGATTATGCTCAAAATCACACTAAAGTAAACAAATATATGTCAAGAGGGGTCCAAGTGGATAAATATCAATGGGATATGATGACAAGGATCAAGGAGGTTGCACAAGCCCCCAAGATCTAAGATCACATGGAAAACCAACATAAGCATGAAGGGACACACACATATGTATGATATGAAGCAATAATTGACAAGATACACAAACATATAGTGTCAAAATTAATGCAAGGAGAAAAGAAAGATGGACTAACAAGTTGTATTATGCTACATCCATCAAACACACTCATAAGGATGTAAAATCACTTATGAAACACATGGATCCACATGAAAGAAAGTTGTGTCATGCTTAGTGGCCATGAAAAATATGCTTACAAGGGCTAGTGCACTTCGATATACACTAGGTGAGCCCTCAAGACAAATATGAGAAACACACACTAGGTCTAAAAGGTGTGATCCCACAAAATAAGTGGTGATGGGCAAGTCATGCTAGGTCTATAGGCTCCCATACATCAACCTTACCAAAAATTATACTCCCTAATAACTTTAATAATGTGCCACAATATGATCAAGATGTTATGCCAATGCTACACTAAGTTCAACCTCTATGAACAAAGTGGAGAAAGAAATGTCAAACAAAACTCACCTTAGGGGAATAATGCCAAAATAATAATGCCAAAATGAGATAATGCCAATGAAATAATGCCAATGTAATGGTCACAGTTCCTAGGAGATGTATGATATCATCACTATCAAGGGACAATATGTACCCCACTTAAAATGTCAACATACTTGTTATGTTGGTATTTGTGAAATGTTTTTTCTTTACCTTAATCTTTCAATCTTTGGCTTCTTTTATTTTTTTGGCTTCGGAGATGTTCAGGTTTATACAAGGTCGGTCGGAAAGACGGTCAAAGAACTACATGGTAGCTACATGGATTTCTTCTATCATTTTCCTTTTGGAGGAGGGTCTGACACACGCGTTAGTTTGTCGGAAGTTTTCTCCAAAATATTTTTTGGAAAACATATGATCTTCACCTACATGACGTGCCATCTCTTCGCTACAGGAGGATATCTTTTGGGAGTCTATCGGAGTTTGTTGGATTTTCTTTTCTTGGTTTTTGGGAATGGAAGTTTCGAGTCGGTGCTTCAAGGTAATGTGATTGGTCAACAAAACCATTTTTCTAGAATGTTGTTAGGATTTGATTGTTTACGGGCCCCAATCTTTGATAAATATCTAAAACACATTAATGTAGTAGCTGAGAATTAATGAGTAAAGATCTTTGCGGCCTAACCAAGGATCTATGATCAGATTGTAAGCTATCAAGTGTCAACATCTGGCAGTAATTAGTTTTGTGTTGAGGCGGTGTCCTCTTCTCTTGGTGGGTATATAAGGAGGGTGACAACACAATGGGGGCTTGGATTCCAAGTTACAGTTTCTTTGTTAAGAAAAATTTTCTTAGGGGTTTTAGAATTATTTTCATAAGCAAGTTGTAGAACTACTTTACTTTGGCATGTTATATCTATTAAGGTTTAACCTATTTTCGGATTGGCATCCGACCTCTATTTCAAAGTTCATTTGATATTTAAAAGCACAAACTATTGAGGATAATTTGTTGACACTATGCATGAATGGCCTTTTTCAAGCTTTCCTTTTTATATTATCATTCTGAATGAAACACTGTGTCTTGCAAGCTATATCTAGATAGTTTAAGTAGTGGATTTCTATGTTGTATGCTTGTGTGATAGAGTAGTAGATTAGGAAAACTGGACTATGTCATTGGAATTTTCTATTTTTTCTAAAATTTGTTATTTTATTGTACTATGTTGTATTAGGAGGAAGAGCTCATGTGATTTCTGAAATATTTTTCTATTAATCATAATAAATATTTATGTTTGATCAGACCTTAATGAACACTGTCTGCAGAAATATATGAAAGTCTACACTGTGCTTGAAGTTATCCTTTGTTGTTCGTTCTCTTTCCATCAATGAAGGGTTGTGGCATTCTATGTGTATTTATATCACTCATAGGAATGATTTGGGTTTGAAAAGTTGTAAAATATTTGGCGCATCACCTTTTATGTTTTATGTTTACATTTCCTTCTCCCCTTATCTCAAAACCCCAAAGAAGAGCCAAAATTCCATAAAAATCTCAAAGGTATTCAATGAGACACAATTTTTCCCCCACTCGTTGAATTCCCCATAAGACTATCAGAGAGGCACAAGCTTTAATGATCAATAGTTATTTTTTTGGCATGCTCGGTGGGACAAGAAGTTTTCCAAATGTCTGATTAGAAGTCAGAAATATTTCTTGAATCAGGCTAAGGAAGGAAACTATAAGTTTCATTCCCAGATTCCAAACAAGAGCATCTTCGAGAGGTCACTTCTAGTACTCTTAGTTACCTACCTTGACCCCTAGGAGGAGAATACTTATAGGTTTTGTATCACTTGTAAGGAGCGATAGAGTAAGAAGTGAGAGCCTAGTATCTAGAGATTTATCTACTCCACCTAGAGGCTTAAATTTGTGAATTAGAATACCTGTATATCTAATTCATAGGAATCTCTTCTTTATGGCTCATGTCCCTCCCCCTGCTCCTAGAAATTTTGTAACATGGGATAGTGGTAGTCTGCTACAACCACCCACACCCTTAGATGTATGGCCTGCCATACCCACTAATTTCCTTAATGCTATCCCTAAATTCTCTGAAGAAGATTTCAAAACCCCTTTCAAACACCTTTAAGATAGCGGAGTAAATTATCACTATGAGGCTGTTAGCCACCTCTTTCAAAGGAAAATCCCAAGATTGGTATCAATCTTTAGCTTCGGGTTCTATCATCTCTTGGGACCAGCTGGGGCACCTATTTGAACGCTTCTCAGAGAAAGGAGACCTCTCCTCGTTGTTGCAACAACTAATTACCTTCAAGAGAGCTCCACATGAGGCCATGAGCGACTTCAACACTAGATTCCATAAGGCCTGGAAAAGGATCCCTGTGACTGCTCGACCTCAGACTGACATGGCATTCATGTTCTATCTAAAGGCTTTTAACCTAGACATCGTAGTCATGATAACTTCCCTAGGAGGGGATATCTTTCCCGATGCATACGAGGTGGCGGTGTGCATGGAAAATAGTCTGACTGATGTTGGGAAGCTCCCACCATGACCCCCTATGCCTATGATCACAAAACTCTCAGAAACATCTTGAGAAGATGCTTCTCCAAACACTTCTGCTATGCAATCGACATCGGGAATGCCACAATCCATTATGTGTATCCCACCATGCAAAGTAGTGCATTAGGCTCCAACTTAGTTACGACATATATTAACGACATTAAGAGTCTCATGGAAAGTTTTCCTAATGAGTTGGCTATCATCAAAGGGAAGCAAGCGATGGCCAAAAAGCCGAGCACTCAGACCTACGGTGGAAGCAGACCATCCTATAAACAAAACACATACCAGGGGTTTTCCCGAGGAGGAGGCCAACAAAAAAAATGTGTGAACCAGATAGTTCCAATCACCATTCCACTTCAGACGGTAAAGGACAACCAGAGCAGAGAAATGATCCTAGGCCAAAAAAATTTGGTGGAAGAAGAGAATGTATGGTGCTTCCCTTACAATGATAGCCATATGCCCCAAAATTACCCGAGGGGGAATATGCAACAAAAGATAGCATAACAAAGAGGCAAAGGTGTAATTCTGAGTGCAGATGAATACGAGTCTTCTGAAATGGAGAATGTTTGTGTTAGAGCAAAGATGCAAGGGATGTCCCTAGAGCAGGAGCTAGACATTACTCCCAATCAAGTGTTGTTCTCATGGATGGAGGAAGAAGATGCAGTATTCACAAACAAAGCTCCTACGACTAGCACTCTACAAGTATAGTCAGATTACAACACGAGGTCTAAAAGAAGGCTCACTGAAGAATATGTGCAACAACCTTTGCCATGACCTCAGCTGAGTCGACCGTTGTCGCAAGAGAAACATTTTTTTCCACCTCTCACCCAACCTATCCTACAAGCACATAATCTACCACGACCCTCAAAAACGGGTGAGTGAAACACCAAGCCTAGTCATGTCAGAAGGTTTTCTTCTAAAAATAAGAGAAATACCATCATTTAAGCCCAAGGCCCAAATGGTAGGGATGCTTAATCTGGTTGAGTAGTTGAAGAATGCACCCACTAATGTATCATTGTGGGACATCCTATCTATCCCTGAACAAAAGACTCTACTTCTGGAAGCATTGAAGAAAGAAAAGCAAATGGCTCAGGCGAGAGTAGCTCCTATATGTGATCAAAGAAAAGACAAAGTACCCACGTCAGAACCTCAAGTGCCAAAATTTGCACCGTATGCAAATGACATGGGGTATGTGTAGGATCATCATGGAAAACATAGGCCCTTCAGTGGCAAAAAATTTAGAAAAATCAGAGTTAGGCAACTTGACTTAAAAATTTGAATAAGTTATCTATATTATTTCAAAAATATGTAATAATAGAATCTACAGAAAATTGAATGTACAGTTTCTAAACTACTATGTTTATTTAAAAAAAATCTATTTGGTGAAAATTTGAAATTTCAATGCAGTATTACTTAAATTTCAGGGAAAAATAAGAAGTGTCTGTCTGACCACCCTAACCACAATAAAATGATAATATTTTTTTATACTATTTTAGATATAAGTAGAGGAATCATGTCGATGTGATGCATATCTTTTGTAATTTTTCCAAGTAAATAATTAATTATGAATTTTTTTATTACAACTTTTAAAAATATAAAACTTCATATGTCTATCCACCTTAACTTAGTCAAAACTTCATGAAATTCAATTTTTTAAAATCTTATAGTATGTGAAGCATAGAATATGAGGCATGTTCAAGATTCAAAAAATGTGATACCGTTTGAAAGCTATAGATGTTTTTTAATCAACCTATCAATTAGGACTTTAGTCGTAATTCAAATAGAAAATGAATAATAATTATTTATTAAATTCAAAGTAAAGTATGATTTATATTGGTGGAAAGCTGAGAATATCCTTGAAAAACACTTTTTATTTCATCAATTTTGGGTTAAAAAAAAGATGCCAGCCGGGTATGTGCAGGATCATCATGGAAAAAACAAACCCTTAAATGGCGAAAAATTCAGAAAAATCAGAGTAAGGAAACTTCATGTAAAATTTTGAATAAGTTATCTATATTATTTCAAAAATATGTTAGAATAGAATTTGTAGCAAATTGAATGTAGTTTCTAAACTACTAGGTTTATTTTTGAAAAAAAATCTATTTGGTGAAAATTTGAAATTTCAATGCAATAGTACTTAAATTTTAGGGAAAAAATAAGAAGTAGGTGTCTACGACCACCCTAACCACAATAAAATGATAATTATTTTTTATAAGATTTTAGATATAAGTAGATGACTCATGTCCCAATGTGATGCATATTTTTTTGTATTTTGTTTCCAAGTAAATAATTAATTATGAATTTTTTATTACAACTTTTAAAAAATATTAAAAACTCGTATGTTTGACCACCTTATCTTGGTCAAAACTTTGTGAAATTTAATTTTATCTTTTTTTATCCTATATTATGCGAAGCATAGAATGCGATGCATGATTTTGATTCAAAAAATGTGATACCGTTTGAAAGCTATAGATATTTTTCAATCAGCCTATCAATCAGGACTTTAGTCATAATTCAAATAGAAAATGAATAATAATTATTTATAAAATTCAAAGTAAAGTATAATTTATATTCGTGGAAAGCTAAGAACCTCTTTTAAAAACCCTTTTCATTTCATCAATTTTGGGTTAAAAAACGTCGTCAGCCACATACCCTACACATACCCATCATATCAATTGCGACTATTTGGCCTATCATGATCCTGCACATACCCCGTGGGAAATGCAAAGGAGAAAGACATAAGCAGACTGAAGCCCACACCTTTCTTTTTAATACTTATTGTGGGAGACAAGCTCTTGCATAACAATATGATTGATTCGAGAGCCAACATGACTGTCATCCCAAAACAAGTGGTGAATGCCTTGAAGCTTAAGTATGCCCATTTTGAAAAGGGAATCATGCAACTGGATGAGATGAAGGTTCTAATCGTTGGATGGATAAAGGACTTATCTTTGACCCTTTTCTCATGCCCAAGCCAAAAATTCACACAAGAAGTAGTAGTGATAGACATTCCACCAGTCTTTGGAATGTCTCTATCAAGAGATTTCACCACCAAGCTTGGAGGGTATCTAGCACTTGACTGGACCCACCTCATACTGAGAACCAAGCATGGGGAGAAAATGAAGATTCTTTCTGAATCTCTACATCCTAAACATATTGTGGAAAATGCAGTCTTATTCTTTGAAGTTGCACATACTTCCATTTCTCAATAGGAGAAATATTGCATAGAAATGCTAGAAGATGAAGAGGATACAAGTGAGGGGACTCCTGAAGAGGAAGTGTCGCTCAACCGATTCATTGATTCCAATCCATTCGGCAATTTCCATGCGACAAGGCTAGGAACCTATGTATATTTTGACATAGATCAAACTTTTCTAAAACTTATGAAGGATTGAGAAAAAATTGACGACTCGTCTGATAACCATCTATGGACCCTGTAATTTGACGGTGCCAAGTGTAAAGCCAACACCGATGCAGGTGTCAGATTACTCTCCTCGATGGGATCCAAAACTATTAGAGCTTATCATTTTTTATTTTCATGCTTGAATAATGATGCTAAGTATGAGGCCTTGGTCCATGGTGTAATCCTTGCTGAAAGAATGGGTGTAAAAAGAGTGCAAGTTTTTAGAGATTCAAAGCTGGTGGTGAGCCAAGTCCACAGCCAAGCAACCACAAAGAGCATGTAAATGAGATCATATAGACATCAAATTTGGGATCTGATCGAGAGTTTCAAAGATTTCAACATACAAGTTATTCCCCAATCTCATAATAGTGTCGTTGATCAGATGGCATCTGTTGGCTCACAATTTGAACCAGTTTCTGACTCAAGCAAGTAGAATATAGTACAAGTTGTTATCCAACCCTCAATTCCTTATAATGACAAAAATTGGAAAGTTTTTGATGATAACACTCAAATTGCTACCTTCGTACAAAAGGGAGGAGTGGATCTCGATTTCTCGCCCCTAGGAGAATATTTTTCTGAAGGGTAGGTCATCCAATTAAAAGGAAACAAGCTTCCCAGAGGGTTTATTTTCCTTGAGAACCTTTTTTACTATGAAGATGCTAGAAATGGCATGCAAAGTTTCACTGCAGATGAAAGAGATTATGAAGAACTTGATGTCAGAAGCGGAAAAAGGTTGAAGGTTGAAAAAGAGGTTCCTCAAAAGGATAAAGAAAGATTAAGGGATTTGTGCTATGAGTATGATGGAGTTTTGGCCTAGACCTATGATGATCTGAGAGGTTACAACCTGGATATAATTCAACATACCATTGATTTGGAGGAAGGGTCCAAGCCTATCCAATAGAAGCAAAGGCTAGTCAACCCAAAGGTTGAAGCCTTGATGTCATAGGAGCTCACCAAGTTGGTCAAATCAAGAATCATATATTTGATCAAACATTCCACCTGGGTGTGAAATATGGTACCCGTCTGAAAGAATAATGGCGACATTAGAATTTGTGTCAATTTCTGGGTCTTGAACAAGGCCTCATTGAAGGACCACTACCCATTACCATCGATGGAGAAAATTATATAGACAGTAGCCAAATTTAAAATGTTCTCACTACTTGATGGCTTTTCAGGATATAACCAATTATATGTAAAGGAGAGCAACCCCCACAAGATGACGTTCACGACTAAATGGGGAACATTCGCATATGCTAAGATGTCATTTGGGCTGTCAAATGCTGGTGCAACTTTTCAATGAGCAATGGATATTGCTTTCAGAGGTTTAATCAACCTAACTATTTTGATATATCTGGATGACCTTACGGTTTTTTCAAAATCAAAGGATGATCATTTCGATCATCTAGAAAAGGTCTTCCACAAATGCAAACAGTTTGGGATTTCTTTAAATCCCAAAAAATGTGTCTTTGGAGTACCTCAAGGTAAGCTACTTGGCTTTGTAGTGTCTAAAGAGGGAATAGCAATAGATCCCAAAAGGGTTAGATCTATAATGGAATTACCCCTGCCTGTAAACCAGAAAGGAAATTAGTCGTTTCTAGGGAAAATTAATTTCATTAGCAAGTTCATTTCGGACTTCATTGGTATTGTGAGGCCTATCACACTAATTCTTAAAAAGAATCTATTGTTTAAATGGACCCTCAAAGGAAAAGAAGCTTTTGAGAAAATAAAGATAGTGATTTTCCCTACTCCAGTCTTGGTTAATTTCAATTTTTCCAAAGATTTCCTACTTTATGTATACAGTCGTTAGGATAGTATAGCTTCTGTGCTTACTCATAAAAGTGATCAGAATGATGGAGAACATCCTGTTGCTTTCCATGCAAGAAATTTGAAAGGTTATGAGGTCAAGTATAACCTTGTGGAAAAACAAGCTTTCGCCATAGTTAAAAGTTTTAAAAAATTATGACACTTGGTGTTATCCAATAAGATTATTATCCTTGTAGCACACCCCAATGTGCAAGAATACATTATAGAAGGTGAGATCACTAAAAATAGAGAAAATTGGATCACTAAGATCCTAGAATATGATGTGGATATCAAACCAACCAGGCTAGTTTTGGGAAGAGGCCTGTGCAAATACATCCCATAGGAAATGTGTCTTACAGCTGAAAAGGACATTATTCAAGTCTACTCAAACCAATTCGAGTCTGAACAATCTTGGGTGGGTAATAAAACTCGGTATATGCAGAAGGGATATTACCGAACCAACTTTTCATTCAATAAAAGGAGATACTACCGATTGCAAGGTGCTAGGTATTTATTAATTGAGGATGTACTATTTAAGAGTAAGTATGATGGTGTGCTACTCTGATGTCTCGACAACCTACATGCAGAAAGAGTTCTTAATGAATTTCATCATAGTCCTGAGGGTGGTCATTTTTTTGCCAAGACTACCACTTTAAAGATAATGCAGGAAAGATATTATTGGCCCTCTATGTTTATCGAAGCACATCATCTAGTCCAAAAGTGTACAAATTGCCAATATTTTGTTGGTAAAAGAAATAATGTCGCTTTACCCTTTAGCCCAATTATAACCGAAGAACCCTTTTCCCAATGGGGTTTGGATTTAATCGGCATGAGAAATCCTATTTCCAGCGCTGGACATAAGTGGATCCTCATGGCGATTGATTATTTTACAAGGTGGACAGAGTCCGTAGACCCAAAGAATGCAACAAAAGGGGAAATTGTTAATTTCCTTGAAGAAATAATTATTAAAATTTAGTCTACTCAAAACCATCATATCTAATAATGTAGAGGCTTTTGGTTAGATTAGGGGGATGTCATATTTGCTACTCGGACAGGATTTTCCTTAAAACTTCATCCAAGTAATATTACCCACAAAGGGAATGGAGTTGGCATAGTCCACCAACAAAAACCTAATTAGGTTAATCAAACACATTGGGTCATAACGATAAAGAGGTTGGCACAAGCATTTACGGGTTACTCTGTGGGTGGACCGAATTACCCCCAAGTAGATTTTGAAGACTCCCCCTTATGAGTTGGTGTATGAAAAAGAGGTAGTGGTACCCATTTCCATAGAAATTCTTTCTTTGCAACTACTAAAAGCCTTGAAGATTGAAGAAAATGGTGGAATGGAAGTATGGTCGGTAGACCTCTTCAAACTGGAGGAAGATAGAGAAAAGGCTCATGGAGCCATGATCAATCACCAACAGACAATCAAGCAATGGTTTGACAAAAAGACTTCTAGCTGGGAATTAAAAGAATTACCCCTCCTTGTGATACTAAAGGGCATGTCATGCACATTGCAATTTATAAGGGGGGCTACCCGATTCTTACAATCTAAAATAAAATATTAAAAAATAACATTTTATTTAATGAAATATATAATTAATCACTATTTTATTTATCAATGATCTCAATAATTACAATTTTTTATTTAATGAAATATATAATTATTTACTATTTTATCTATCAAATTAAGAATAATCTCAATATTTTTTATTACTATATTATTTATCATTACATAGATATCTTTTCAATTTTTTTATTTAAATATGCTACTTTAATTTTTTAAATTTTATTATCAAATAGATGATTACCACTACTTGAGTCTTTTTTATTTTCTTAATTTGACATTTACATGAAAAAAGAAAAGAAAAACATAGTAGCAAATAGGTGACAAGTGCCCCTGGTCCTCAGCCTATGGAGATTAGGCTTATTTGTTATTGAGTTCCTACTACATGCAGAGCTTATGCATCCATTCAATACAATTTTCTTGGGTTGACATTAGCTGATACCACCCGATAAGTTGACCCCCCAATTGTATATAGTCTATATTCAATTCTATGTAGTCTATATTAAATTCTTTGTTTTTCAAATAAATAAAATATGTTTTATCTTTTTTTCTATTGGTTGGTTTTGCCAATAGTCACTACAAAAAATAAGAATTTTATTTTTACAAACAAATTTGAATTCTATTAATTAGTTGAATGACATGTGGACTATTCATTGACATCATAATACTGGCAGCGTTGGGAATGTTCATCATAAATTTGCAGGCAATTAATTCAGTTGCATTTTTACTTGCTTCACCTCGGTTCATCTTCCAAGGAACTACAATGAGATTTGGGGAAATTAGATCTCTGGAAGTTGTGACATAATACGGCAAAGTCTTCATTTATTCCATATGGCAGGATAAATCGAAGGCAACACTCAACTGCCTGTCCTGAGTTCAATTTATTATTCCATATGGAATAAATGAAGACTTCACCATATTCTGTCACATTTTCACAAGATGTCAACTGTAATAATTCATGCAATTGTAATTGACTATCTCAAAAGCAAAAACAAAATCTTTTATTTTTCACTTTACTATAAGTTGTATCATGCTAGTGAAAATTGTATGCCCATATTCTCAAGCGTATCAAATAATGGTAAAATATTTATTTTCTTTTTATATAATTTTGTATTAATTTAAAGAAGATTGTTTGAGCATTTTTATATAATAATTTTAATGATGAAATTATATATTTATATTTTTTTTATTTAATTTTTTATAGTATTTTCTCTCAAACACACACATTATAAATGATATAATCTTATGTAAAGTCAATTTTTGGTCTTATGCTATGCATCTATCTCATTACACTTTTTTTATGGACTTACCACTTAATCTCTTTTCCATGTTCAATATGTTACAGTAAGATTCATCTACTCATATTAAATATAACACTTCCAATTTCAACACTTTATTTCATCTATGCCAACTTTGTCAATGGTAAAAATGAATAAATGTACAAGCATTTCAACTCTTTATTTCATCTGTGCCAACTTTTTCAATGGTAAATAAATAAATGAATGTACAAGCATCTATTTTAGCATTTAGTGGGAGACAAAAAGAGAGTAACTGCAATCAAAATTTGCATCGGAAAACACATGGAGGGCAGAAAATCTTTGACTATGTACATAAATCTACATAAATATTATCTCATATTGATGGAATGATGCAATGAAATAAATATCATAGTTTATGTCAGACAATAATGCAGAGTACAATTTGGACAGCCCATAAATTGCAAAAATAGGATGAAGATATATTGCAAGGTCTGAAAATTGTAGTTCTGGAGAGAGTGAAGAAGATTTCCAAGTGTTCGAGAAAGCTCGACAACATTCTTCAAACACTGGATGTGCCATTCTAAAAGCACTGAAGGTGCCATTCTCAAATGATTGAAGAGCATTCTGACTACTGACTGTAGGTAGTCTAATCTTAGATACCTTCATTTTGAAAGCACTACCACCATTCTAAAGCACTGAAAGCATTGAAGAAGATTCTAACTGTAGAAGTTCTAATCTTATGTGTTTTTGTCTGATCTTATGTCTTTTGCATGTGATTTTTTGTCTGGGATTTATTGGTGTCTTCCTTCTTTAGATGAAAACTCTTTTAACTGCAAACAAAAAAGAATTAAATTAAATAATAAAGCTGTAGACCGTGAAATTAGCATTACGCACTCAATTCCGCATTCATTCACTCATTAAATAAATCAAATTCACATTCATCCATTCACTAGGTAAAATCAATTTCAATCTCCTAAAGGTCATCAACTTTATTTAATTTAATCTTATCATTATCCCCCTTAGCTAAATAAATTAAATATTTATTTAACTAAATCTTTATCATCTTTCATCTCCTTTTTGATTTAGTTTAATCTTTAAATCTAAAGCAAAACGTTCAAATCACCTAATCCTCTTTTTAATTAACTAAATTGGGATTAAATCTAATCTAATGCATGTCACATCCTCTAGATATTCACACTTGCCAATAAATCAGTTTATTGATTTATTTAAAATCAGCATTTTCCATCAACATGGCATCTTTGGGGAATATTCCCTCAAGTTTGAAAATGAGAATGAGTTGACTTGTCCTTCCAACGATGCATTAACTTCTCCATTTCATGTCCCCACTCAACATTTACTCTCAATTTCAAATTTGAAATCTCCCTCTCTTTAGCACATTGACCAAAATGTGCTCATCCTCAAGCCTATCACAAGTTGACAAGTGGCCTCTTCTCATTGGCTTATCTTTGTCCCACATTCATCCATTTGGCTATTTCTCTCATCAAAAGAATCTTTAAATAGAAGCTTCATCCTTCAAAAAATCTTCCACAAAAATCATCTACAAAGCTTATGCAGAGTCACTCTCTTCATTGGAGAACTGATTTTGTCCATTGCATCACCATCATTGGCATTATCAAGGGTTGGGAAAGGGCTATTTTGTGAAATAGCACCAATCCACTATGAGATAAACATACTTCATGTTTGTCATGTGCTTATTTAGCTTGCTTTTTTCATTTGTTTGCATTTGGAAGCATTGATGTATCATTTCATAGAGATGTTATTTGTTTTGTTTTAGCAAGTAACCATACTAAGTGTGTGTGTGTTGGAGGTTTTAGCAAGTTGCAGTTCATCCACATTATGGCGCTAGAAGGAGGGCCCAACTCTTATAACTACATTCACATATTTTGTTTTCCATTAAAATGTCTGCATTAACATCTTTGAACTACTGGGATTTACTTATGGATTCCTATTTCATTCTATAGAAGTTTTTTCTTTTGAATAGCGTACAATATTATGGTATTCCAGGAACCTCTTGGGATATTTTATCAAATAGTTCGCGTACCCTGTCTATATTTCTACATTTTACTTATCATTGCATTAAAAAGGAAAATAATTTTTTGCTACTGGAAAGAAAATATACTCTCTGTTATTGCACCAGAATTATTCTCCACTCTTTTTTATTGCACGCTAGTATCATATTGCATATGTGGATTTATCTTGTCTAGAAGCCTCCAGGCTTATTAACAGAGGTCTTAAAGGTGGTAGTCGTGGCTTTGTGTCTATCCACACCATGTAGGCTCTGAGGTGGCAGATCATCAGCACCTCTTCCTTTGTGCTTTTAATGGGTATGCGTGTCTCTGCATTCACTATGGCATTCCATATTTGCGACCCTTAAAACTTTGAAGCTTTCACCAACCAATGTATTTGTCTGAGTTCTTAAAACATTCTTAGCCTATACTTTGTATTTTGACATCGAAATAATTCTTTGCAAGAAATTCTCATGTGTGAATGGCTGCGTGAGTCAAAAGAGGAGATTGTGTATGAGAAGTGCACAACTCTATATAGGGGGGGTGTATCCAGGATGCAAATTCTTTTGCCTCAAATGCCTCTCAAACAATAAATGCCACTGCTATTCACACAAATAAGTTGTGAATGAATCCGCTAGATCTTCCTATCGCCTTGTTTTTCACACACTTATGTGAATGAATCAGAGCTAATTTGAAAGCCAAATACCATTGTTTGACTTCGTTGATAGAATTTATCTCACACATATATTCGTAGTTGTTCTGGCTTATCCTCTTGTCATTAGACTTGCCTTATTTCTCCTGTCCAACTCTATAGGTGGCAACCCATTTCAAAAAGTGACCTTCATCATAGAGAATGTCTTTAGCATCGATCTTTGTGTAATGGGAGGACATTTCAGCATTTTAATTTCTTCCACTATTTCTACGCCATCTAGCCAGTCAACATATGGCTCAAGTTTATTTTCATATTGTTTCTAATGATGCTTAGAGACTTTTATAAATGTTGTTGTTGACATTCAATTATCACAATAGCCTTCATCATATGCTCGCATCATTTGGATGGTGGTTATTTTATTGTCGTACGTGGTCATGGGATAGGAAAATCAAGGTAAATGCTAATAGAAATTAGTTTTAGGTAAAGAGAAATCTCATGCAAGCGTGCTCTAAAGGAGGAATATGATGCTAATAAAACAGCGTAGGTCAAGGGTGATCATTTATTTTGTAGTTGAAACAAACATTCCATCTACCAGCCGCATTCATTACTTTTTGAAATTGTTACAGCTGGGGGGTGGTAGATACATTAATTCTAAAACCCAAGGGCCACAGCATCTGGATTTATCTCTGACACGTGCTAAGAATAGGCTGCGCATAGTTTGTCAAATTTGGTAACACACCCGCCCCTTGCATTCGATCGAACATTTGTATTCCATGAGACCGCCATTCTTTGAGTTGCAACAGTTGTTAACAGATTTTAAGGGTCTCCCCAAATTTTACATGGCCACTTCCAATTTTCCCATGTCTAGAAAATGCGCACAATCTTTTTTTTTTAAATCTGTATTTCTCTTTGATTGGATAGTATGATAAACATCGACCAGTTTCCAATAGTGCATTCAATGCATAAATTCCTCTGATGTAAACTAATGATCTGCAACTTGATGAAAAGATTTGTCCAACCTATCCACTATGACCACATACGCTATACAAAACTGATTTACAAGGCACCTGCGTAGGTTTGCATTTGGTCTAACAGTCAAAATCATTAAAAGCTTCTTAAAATTGCTTTGATACATTCAACCCATCAATTTGTTTACCAAACTTCTCTGCGCATCATTAAGTTGTCTATCTTTCTGTTTTATCCTTCACTTACATGAATTTGTTTTCTTGGTACACATGTTGAGTGATATATAAGCATTGGATCAAAAAGTCTCTTTAGGAAAGACTTTTCATGTGATTTGACCATGTTGCATTATTTGTCTTTCTGTACAAACTATGTGCACGTCTTTTGAAAGAATGGACTTTATTTTCAATAAGACTTACCGTTGCTAAAGTATTGTTGGTTTTGCAGGTTGAAGGGAATATTCAAATTATTTGACTTCCATTATGATATGTATTATAGATGTCAAATGTGTCTCTTTGATTAGAAGCTCCTTAAAAGGAAGGGTTTCTATGTATAGCTTTGTATATCAAAAAATGGAGATTTTGAAATCAACTAATCTTTTATGGCCTTTGTATATCAAAAATGGAGAGTTTGAAATCAATTAATCTTTTGTGGCTTTTTCTATATCAAATAGAGATTTTGAAATCAACTAATGGCCTTTGTATATCAAAAGTGGGAATCTTGAAATCAATTGATCTTTTATATGTCACATATGGAGATTTTAAAATCAATTATTCTTTTATGGAAATAAGTATAAGAGTTATTGTCAATTTTGACATTTCTTGTGTATACTTTTATCATTTTCCATGCATGCCTAACTTTTGTTTGTAAATATTTTATAGGTGAAGGTTGATATCGAAATCAAACATTGGAATCAAGTGAAAACAAAGGCAAGATAACATCAAACTTGAAAACAAAATGTGTTTTTAAATGCTTTGAGCTTCCGTCACATGCCTTAATTTTCTGTTTCATGCTAACTCATCTTTAGTTTTGGGCTTTAAAATGAACATTTCAAAATGCTTGGAGAGTTTTTCATATGCTTTAATTTTTTGTTTTAGGCTAACTCATATTTTGTTTGGTGCTTTAAAATGAATTCATCATTGCTTTGGGGCTTAAAATGAAAATGTGTTTTTTGTGTTTTGTAATCTCTTATTCAAAGTAATCTCATCTAAAAAGGCGTATGCACTTCTCTCGTGTTTCATGGTGATCTTGAGAACCAAAATTATTTTTGATGAC
>VDFB02303671.1:0-25896 GCA_007258455.2 Sequoia sempervirens
TGGTCATTGAGGGTGGCGCCCTCATTAAAAGAATATTTTAATATTCCCTAAGTCAAAGCAAGACTATGATAGGCGCATAATTCAAAGTTGAATATTTAAATGAAATATCAAATCAAGAGCTTGAAGGAAAAGTACGCCATCATTGAGGAGAGGGGGATCTTGACCTAAAATCAGATTCTAGGGTTTCGTGAAGTCAAGCGAAGATTATAAAAAGGAGTCTTGTGCATCATTTTGATCATCTTGGAAAATACACCGTTATGCTGCCGGATTGATTCTGGATTGCTTCGAGGGATGAAGACCTCCTAGTTCGGGCATCTCTTCTCGTTTGAAAGACAACGACTAGTGATGATTATTAGTCTACTTGTGAGTGCATCTTAGCTATTTCAGTTGTGTTCAATATTGCATTGTGATAATCTGTATTTGGCATTGTAGTGTTTCAGCTTCTTGTACTGTTCTAGACAGCAGATTACAAGTTTTATTCATATCTTCAAAAAGACAAAAAATAGTGTTCTGGGTATCATTCATTTATTTGTGTTAGACCTAGGCGCCCCTTTTCCCAAGTTTGTGGATTTTTTAGTAAAGGCATTAATTTTTAAGAAGAAGTCGACTGGATCAGCAGGGCCGTACCATGTACCTTCCTTGAAAATTGTGCATTTTTTTATGTAAGGCATTTCGGGTCTGTTTCATGTTGTTAGTTTGATTGCCATCACGTTAGGTTTGTTTTGCAACTGAAGTCTTGTCAATTGGGCAATTTACTAAGGAGTTAAGAGCATATGAATATGTCTATAGACTGCTGTTAATGTCATTCAATGAGCAGATTTGTAACAGGAAACAGTAACAGCATTTCGATCCTTGAAACATCTTGGTGTTGGTATTCTTTTCTGAGATAAGAAGTATTTCTATGATGTAATATTGATCCATTGATGTCACAGTAATGTTGGCAGGCAAATTCTTATGATTTTGTACAAACTGACAGTAGTACTGGCAGTCTTCTTTCTTATTCCAATCTGGTTATAATTCTCAGTTCAATTAAGTTATTGTAATTGTTAGATCTCCGCCCTATGGTCGCTACTTTCCCGTCTTGGGTCAGCAAGCACATTCTGGGTGTAGAGTAGATTCAATATTCAGCATTTCCTTCAAGTTGCTTTCAGTATTAGTTGAGATAGTATAACTCCGCCCTATGGTAGCTACTTCCCATTCTGGGTGAGCAAGCACATTCTGGGTGTTGAGTAGTTTCATTATTCAGCATTTCATTTCAAGCTTTGCTTTCTGTAATCACTCCGTCATATGGTCGCCCCTCACTCCACCTTGGATTGGGTAGCACATACTTGACGTTGAGTTCCCTTCTGTATGTTGAATTTAATCTTCTGCACGTTTCGGTTTATCCATCTAACCTTAACGGGTGCACTTGCTTGAATGTTGTAATCTGTTATTTGAAAAACTGTTATCGCGGAATCTAGCAGCGCTCGTTCCACGGATAACCCCCCTACGAAACTTGTCCGTTTCCTAGGATTCGTGAAGTTCAAGTACGCACAACGGAGTGATTTTCGAGTCACCTCGAAGTGCGTTCCCAAGTCTCGAATAGTCAATTCGAGCATTCCACCTTGTTCTCCTCGCAAAGACCTTCGAAACGAGATCTTTCGCGACATTTCACTGTTAATACTTTGCAAATTACGGAAGATGCAGTAGCACTGAAAAAGTGCGCCCCTGCAGGGAAAATCCAAAATTTGGCTAAGTCAAAAAATGTAATGGCGCTAAAATTTAGCGCCCTTGCATGAAGTAAAAATTCCAAAAAATGCAAGAGCGCTAAATTTTAGCGCCCTTACACTTTTTTCTGACTTTTCCCAATTCCTTCCAAATGAACTTCATTTTTGACCAGTGCGCTCCAGAACCTCGTCTTTCCGCATTTGTGCATCGTTTTGCGTGCCTCGCCATCCGCTCCATGCTCTTCCACCCTCGTGCTCATTTCACGCTTTCCCATGTTTCCTAACAATTGGTGTTTGTGCTGGCTAGACGGATTGCAGTCTACTCTCAGAGATCGTCCAGTTAAGAGTGCTCAGTGTTCCAGTTTCTTCTGATGACTGCTACGAAACCTCCTTCTTCTTCGAAAGCAAAAAGCAAGATGAAGTACAAATATCAAGGCGTCTATCCGCCAACTATGGTACTTTCGAAAGTTGAAGAAATTAAGGATACAGAAGTTGGCCATCAAGATTTGGTTGACTTTGCAAAGTTGACAGAGACGAAGCCTCTTCCTGATTCAATGAGGGCAATAGTACACAGTAATCTCCACTTGGTGGCAATGTTCCCCACAGCTGCGCACAATACTGAGTTTGTTCTTCAAGTTGCGTCTCATTACATCCGAGAAAGCAGAAGTGTGATCGATTCTTCCGGGCATGAGATTCTAAGACTCGACCCCGATTTCTTTGACATCGTCTTCAAGGTTCCTCACATGGACAAATATATTGACATTTCTATAGCAAAAGCACAAGAGATTTTCGATGCTGATCCTAATAAAGCCAAACAGTTGATAAATACTCAATGGCTTAAAAAGCCTAGATCGTCTGTTTCCAGATGGCCGAAAGGACTCCTGAGAAGTGACTTCAAAGATGACGTCAAGGATATGATCACGTTTCTGAGCAGAGTGAAAGGTTTGCCGGAATCATCCACCTTTCACGATTGGATGTATGAATACATCGGGATCATAAGGAGGCAGAAAGTGCATATTGACTGGGGTAAACAAATCAGTGATGAGATGCACGAACAGTTGATCAATGCTCCTTCTACATTGAAGTTCTACATGACTTCTTACCTGGTGTACGCAGCAGCTGTGATGAGGCAATTCCCAGGTCTATCTACAAAGGGGAATCGGATGATGGTGCCTATGTACAGATATTTCTATCAGTTGGAGCTAAAGGAAAGCTTTCATCATTTCAGACGGGTCACTGATGCTTTCTTTGCGCCCTTACTCTTCAACTTTGATCCATCCTTGGAAAGAAGAAGAGTGTCTGATGAGGCTTATAAGGTGGTAAGTAAAGTTGGATGTATTTTTCTTCAATTCCCAATGTTTACTTACTTGAGAGTAGGTTGTTACACCGGTTGTCCCTACATGCTACGTTATCGCCGGGATAAGTGGGTTCCTCATGGAAACATCTTGAGCCAATTTGATGTGAAAAACGAAGAAGCGACCTGGCGTGGATTCAGGTTTTGCCGATACATCGGCGGATATATCCGGTGCACAAAAGGCTAAGAATGCTGTCTATCTTTGAGATGCGATCCTTGACCCCATCAAACCCTACGAGGTATAGAGTTTTGATTTTGACCCTCACAGAGATGTAGAAGTTGCAAAGGGTCACCAACACAGGTACCGTTTTGAAGATATCTGGGCAGATTGCAGAGATGAAGAAGCCATTCGAAAGATGGACTATTGCAGATTGACAGTTCAACAAATCAGAGATCTTGGTATCGCTGACCTACCAGAGGATTTTGAGGATCCAGGTGATATCATGAACGCTGTCTATGATGAACAAGGCGTTGCTAAGAGGCCGTTACCTGCAATACAGTGGTCTAGGAAAGAGGTCACCAGCATGAGAGAAAGGCTGAGACCAATCCTAGCCAATACAGAAGAATGGTTACACAAACATGGTTATGCAATGAAAAGTTTCAGGACAGACTCAGAAGGAGAAGAGTCGGAGGCAGAAGCACGCCAACAGCAAGAACTTCGCGACAAAAACAAGTCAGCGGCCGTTCCCACTTCTTCGCGGAGAGGCCCTAGGATTAAGTTCACTGTTGGTAAAAAGATACCCAGGCTGTCCAAGAGACAGAAATGACGGAATCTCACCCATCTCGCTCTAAGGGTAAAAGCCCATCTCAGAGGAGATAGATTCCGATGAAGAAGATACTTCAAGCGACCAATCCGCTGAAGATGAAGATTCAGCAGAAGCAGACTCCGATGCCGAAGAGGTTTCTGAAAGCGGGCAAGAGTCTGATGAAGATTCTGAAGAAGGATCTGAAGGTGACTTCGAAGGTGAACCAGAATCGGAGAGGCAAGAGGGTGATCAACAGGAACCCGAGCATGATGAAGAAATAACTACTTCTCCTCCCGAGAACGTAGTTGAGGAAATTCACAGAACATCATCGCCCGTGACTTCAAACGTTCCTCATACCCCTTTTGAGTCAAGAATTCCTTCACCTCCTGCTCCCTCGTCACCTATTCCTACCACGAGCATTCCTGCAGCCGAGATATCCCCTATCCCTGCAGCATCAACCCAGCTTGATACTCCATCAGTCACAAGCATTCATACGGTTGATATACTGTCAAGCCCACCATCGTCCATTCCTAGCTTGTCTTCGCCAACGTATGATATCACTTCTGAGAACGAATTCAATCGTTTCATGAATGAGTCGATGCGTGATCAGCTCAATATGTCAACTACAGGAGCAATGATGACAAACACTTCTCCAATTGTCACGATACCATTGGTGAGTTCAGATGTGACAATAACTTCAGAGGTGGCAATGGCGACCGACTTGACAGTAAATCCAGAAGTTCACACTTCTTTTCTTCCTCCTTGGCTAATATCTCAAGTGTCGAAGCGTAAAAAGCAAATGATTTCTCCAGAGGAACTCGACCTTGAAGAGATAGTTCTTCCAAAGGCTAAAGGGAAGAAGAAGGCAAAAGTATACTCGAGGCTGAATGTTGATAAATCTGGCCACAAGTATGCTGAAATTGGCATACCACCGAATCAAGAAGGTGATGTCAATATGGAGGACTACACAGTAACAAAGGTCCAGCTTGGCAAGGTTACCAGCGAAAGTGCAAAAGCCGATGCGCAAGTCACTTTGGATATCTTGGCAGGAAGGTTGGACAAAGTTGAGCAATCTCGTAACATGTACAAACAGAGGGCAGAGCATTATGCCACTGTTGTAAAGAGACTTGCCGGTTCTCCAAGCAATGCACAACCGCTGACAGTGGTAAGTATTGAAGACCCAGCTGTCAAGAAAGCTGAGAAATTCGCCTCCAAAGGCAGAGTGTTGTATGACTTTGTTGAAAAGATCATTGAACACGGATCTCAGATAATTTTGGCTGCGGATGAGAAAACCACCATGTTGGCCAAGCTCACCACAGAGCTTGATAAAGAAAAGGGCGTACTTTCCCAGGAGCGCAGAGACATGGAAAAATGCCTGTTGTCATGGTCGGAAATGAAACAGGTAAAGCTCAGCAAATTGGTGGAGGTTGGGGTAATTCCCGACAAAGAAAAGTTTGTAGAGGTAAAAGAATCACTGAAGCACAGGATCCAAGTGGTTCAATCTCTCATTGAAGACCTTCACCAAGTACAGGAAGATGTCGATGGGCATCGCAACATTCTTGACAAAAGTATCAGAGAGTTGCCTGGTCAACTTCTTGAGGACAATCGTATCTTCCTACCGGCCGAGAAATATCCGATCTTCAAAGAAGCCATCATGAATTTGATTGGCGATTCGGACTTCTCGAAGCTTCAGAGCATCATTTGTGATACAAGGCTCATTGGACAACTGAAGACGCATCTTGACGGGTGCAAGAAGGTTCACTCATCTGCCATGAGATCGATCACGAGAATCCACACCATTGTGGATTACACCGTTGGTCCAGATGAGAAGTTCGTGCAGGAGACTAGGAGGAAATTTGAAGACTTCCGCGCCCAATGCAAAAGAGACGTGAAGCAGCCTCCTATTCTCCAGTGTTAGACATTTCCGGTGCATCCCATTATGCATCTTGTAAATATTTCTCGACATTTTCGAATGTCATTTTGTAAATTATAATTACACCAAGTCCAAAGATGTAATATTTTGAAAACAAATTACACTTTGACTTTGGTCAAAGTTAGGTGAGATCTCCAAAAATCGCTCACCTAACTTTCCTTAATTTTCTCAATCTCTTTCCTTATTTTGCTCATCCCTCTTTCTATATATTGTGAGGGATTTTCATTGTAACATATCTTTTAGTCTTTGCAACGAAGTGCTGCCCTTTTGTAAGCAAACTTGTGAAACTTTGCGTTCATATTTTGTGAATGAGATTCAATCAATAAAGGAAAGGATTGCAAGCCAAACTTTGTGTTGGATTCGATACTTTTGTAAGTTGATTTGATTTGGTAGTGATTAGTTGGAGAAATCTGAAAGACTCTAAGTGGTTGATGTAAACTTTGTGTTACATCCGTTATTTAGATTGCATTGTTATTTTGTTTATCATTGGTTGAGTGATCTATAAGACTTTGCGCTTATAATCATTCATGCTCATGCATGTTCTTGTTGGATAATCTATAAGACTTTGTGCTTATAATTATTCATTCCATTGGATACTTTGTCGAAGGATCTACAAGACTTTGTGCTTGTAATCGTTCGTGCTCGTTGACATTTTGGTTGGATGATCTACAAGACTTTGTGCTTGTAATCGTTCATGCTGTTCGAAGAATTGTTGCGTCTAAGAAGACTTTGTGCTTCTAACGTAGCAAACGGTACGTTTATGCAGATCCGACATTGATAAAGCTACGGAACGACTTTGTGCCTTCGTGAGCTTTCCCATTTTTATTTTCTTTTGTTTGTTGTTAATTACTTCTGGTATCTCTACGCTTCGCTTTGACGAGATAGAGATATTGGCATTACTGCTGGTTGTTAGTTTTTAGTTATCAAGAATTCGGAACTTCCAACACGTGAAGCATTGTAAACATCTTCTCTGAAAAAAGAGAGAAGTATGAATGTAACACACCCCCCCCACTCCGTGACTTTCGTGTACATTGTGTAATTACTTTTGTGATTTACTATTGTTTCTCTTAGCAGTAAGAAGGGCGCCTCCCCTTTCCGAGAGGAGAGATTCACATCTCACATAGCTGTGGCTGAAGTCCAAGTTGTGTAATCTTTCGAAAGTTGATTACATAATTTTCACCCAACAAAAACGAAAAAATTTGGCTCGGTATATTTCATTTCAAGACATTCCTTTCTACTGTGTAAGCTCCAAAATAAGAATATGATGAAACCGCCAAAACCATCAAACTCTTCCAGGCAAGGTTTCCAAACAAGATATTTTATAATATTCCCAATCACTTGCAAAGTTGTCACTGAAAGAGACTCACAAATTAGAAAACCAAATCTTTGAATGCACTGTGAAATACCTGATCAATATCTCCAACAAACATTAGCCGGGGTAAATCTTTCACCACCGAAGCCAATCTTCTCCAAGAGGGTTTTCGTCCTCAAGAAGGCTGAGATTAACCAAGTCCAATCTCCAGAACTATAAGGGTTTTCAGACAAAGAGATAATAAACTTCAACATACCAAATGAGCTCACAATTCCCCTTTTATAAGCTTTTTAGGGAACTTTCCATAAACTCCTTTTTTAAAATCACTTTATTAATTTATTATACCTTTTAACTCTAAAAAGTAATTTATTTCAAAACATTTTTGGCACATAAAGTCACTTTTAAGCATCTCATCATTTAAATCTTTTTGTTTTCTTTCCAATGAGCTATAATACTGAGGCGCCCGAATAATTATTTTAAGTAAAATGGCAACCTTAGTAAAATTAATTAAATATAGCACAATATTATACCCAATTAGCGGAAATGGCCGAAATGCATTGAAACCGAAAATTGACTATGCAGGAGTGATCCCGATGATGAAAGATGATACACAGACTTGACTAGGTGACTTACTAAAAATAAACGCTCCCTCCAAGAGTCTTGGAGCCCAAACCGGAAGCTAGAAATAACATCTAAAAGCGTCATATGGCTCCTCTAAACCTCCTGAGCTCACTAGTAACATCAATTTACGCCTCTGAACATGTTGACACAAACCCAAAAAGTTAGTGCCAACTGCAAAGCAAGAGAACACGAAAAAGGAGACATTACATATATCCTCTCTCAAAACCAATTTTTAACTAGCTATAGGAATATTGTACATTATATTATTGAATTGGATGCTACACATTACAATATTGTTTAGTCAATTATCTAAGAAATCTGCTATCTCAGGAGTGTAATCCTACATTTCAAATCAAATCTACACACTATCTGGTCATTGTATTTTTCGCTATTCTTTTGATAATAAAATAGTTCCAAAAAATTCATTTGCCACCATGCAAAAGTAATTTTTTTATTTACTGGAGTTGTTTCTTTTGTTTGCTCCTCCATACATTATAAATGTTTATGCAACTCATGGAAAGACACCATTACAATGCCCCATCTGCCCCCATCTCCCACTGTCTAACTCCACAGATAAAAAAGCAATGTACATCAAATAGCTATGGTAGAAGGAGAGTGTAACAATGCAAGAACTCCATCCCCTAACCTTCAGCATCCAACATATAGGTTGGTCAACCAAGAGGTGCATCAATTAGACTACAAACATCAAATTCCCAACCATAGCAGCCAAAACATAACTAGGAGCACTATTGATACCAACCTATGTAAGTAGACAAAATCATTGTTAACTACTACATTTGTATCACATAGAAGTGTATTACAGCCACCTTTATCTCATTTAGGCCTTCTCCAAGGCATTTAACTCCATGTTTTTCCCTGCTATGATGAACGTTAAATATTAAGAGGTCTAAATAAGAAGTTGAAAAACTTACACATTAACTAAGAATAAGGTATGCAACTAACTGTACATGTATTTTGTCATCCCAAAAATTGCAATATGTTAGTCGACTACATTTCATAGTTATATCTTCAAGTAATAGCAAGCGAAAAAGACAAATTTAAGAATTCTCAGCTCTGTTAATAATGTTTTTGCAATAACGCCATAAATACAAAAAGACAACTAGACAACATGATCCTCCTATTAGAAATAAAATGGTCAACAAATACAAATACAAAAACAAAAAATTCTAGAAATTTTGCAATAAAAATTTTACAAAGCTCACCTATCATCAAGTATTCTAAAAAGTTGGCCATATTTGCCATTAATGTCATATGGGACATAGGCTGCATCTTTCTTCAGTAAAATCTCTTGAAACTCTTTCCATGAGATGTATTTAACTTCTGAAACTTCTTCATCCTAGAAGCAGGAAACCACATGTTATCTAGATAAGGTAATACAAGCCATATTCTTGATTAGAATTTTTTGAAATGAAATTTGAGGTCCTGGAATGCTAATTAACATCAAGAAAACCTTAAAGAGAGAAACTATGGTAAATATAAGTAACTGAATTCAACCATGCACTTTTCAATGAATTTCAACATATCCTACATTAAATTATTATGGGATATTTCAGATTTAATATTTGTCAAGACTTGCTTATGAAAGCAATAAGACACTGCAGATCCAATGCTTAGGCCATAAGTTTGGTACTGTAAAATCTGCAACCAAATTTGCATATTCATCCAAGAGCAAGCCACCAAGAACTTTGCTTGTTTGGCCTATCCATGCAATCTTTGTAAATACATTTCTTCTCTTGCATATTTCAAATGGGGGATTATATTGAGTTGCTTTGGAGTGTGGAGTTTTTCTCCCAAAAAGGTTTTCCCCACATAAATGTTATAGTATATTGTTTTTGTGGTTATTTCCTTGCAATTGTATAATCACTTTATTTTTTGCACATACATCCTGTCAGATAAGTGTCGAAATGTATTTCACACATCTACCTCCTTTCAATTAGAGTTTCAATATTCTATGAAAATCTAGCATGTTTCTAAGCAAAAAGCTGCATCAAGATCACTTGGGAAGGTACATACATCAAACTACCATTTTTGGCCACAACTATTTTTGGCAATTTCTATTTCAAAGGTCCTATTTTTGAACAAGGTGTAGAAGCCTATTTTTAGGTTGCTTTAGTTAACTTTTATTTATTCTTCGTTGAGATTAGTTGTTTGCTTTAAAGTTCTTTCATTATGTTCTTCAGAAGCTCTTAAGCATTTGTGCTTTAAAACATTGATTCATATGGACGGGATATGAAAGCATTGATTTTGGTGATGATAAACATGATAATTCTTGGGATCTAACAAAAATGTTGAATTTATCCAATATTAAAGTCGTATTTTCAATTTTGCAAGAACTAAAAAAGTCCTTGCAGAAAAGTAATAAAGAAAGTACTACTTTGTACTCTAAGACCACTTGTTATAGAGAAGAGTTGTCAAATGCTTATTAATACCATTTCAACTAAGTTGGTGAAGAGGATGAGGGAAATAAATATGGTTTAATATTTAACTTCTTTTTTAATTTTTACTACAAAGGCAGGAAATCATGTTCTCAAGATCATTAAGGATTTGGGAGAGAAGTTCAAGTTGAACAAAATCACATTATATAAATGAATGCTTTTACACCTAGTTAAGAGAAAGGACATGTGTTATTTGGGTGGCTATAGCAAGTGGATTTATTGGAATATTTTCTATTACAAATATAGTCCCCAAGTTACTAAGAATCAATATATTACATATACATGGTCAAAATGATAATACAATGAAACTTGAAGATTATAAATGTTTTTGATAAGATAAGAAGCATTTATAGGGCATTGTACCCATACACAAAAGGCCCCAAGGGCAGATAGTTTAAAACAAAAAGAAAACCAAAGTCGCAGGCCATAAACAGTCCAGTGACAGCGAACAGACAGCAAAATTACAGTATAGTAAAAACCAGAAATAAAACTAACCACAAGAAGGACACCCTACTTGGGAAGATTTTTCCATTCCTCCATGAAGAACTTGAAGACATCCTGCTTCTGCTGGCTCAAGCTGGGGTCCGTTGTTTTGTCATGCTTCTTTATCTCATCTTGTAGCACAGAGGCAAGAGTAACAGCAGAATGGTGTATGACTTTGATGATATTGCTGCATGCTATTAATAATGATTTACTTGAAGATTTTCTAAATACATGTAATGAAGTCCTCATGGGTCTTCTACCTAGTCAAATATGGCTTGTTTTCGATGACTTAGAACTTCAAAGAGAATGAACAAGCACTAACTTGAAGGTGAAAGGAGAGATAACTTTAAGTTCTATAAAACTGCAAGAAGGTCAATGTGAATGAATTCAGACAATAGATACTTCATAGAAACCAGCAAGGCTTTATGTCATCAAAGACTACTATTATTTATCCCCACTCATAGATGGTAATAAATCAAATATACTGGCATAAAGTTAATGATGGTATGTAGAAGGTTGCCTCTAACAGTCACAACCTCAGGAATGATACTCTTAAAAACTTTGTATAGATTTGATCATTGAATTGTACATATGGACTTGCCATAATTTTATGCATTTTTATATTCCTATGCAATGTCTATCCAGCTTTATCTATGTATGCATGCATTCTTAGTATGAACACAAATGTATCCCTGTTCAACTTTATATATATATATATCAAGTTCAAATTATCCTGAAAATGCCTACATACCTTCATTAATATGGTAAAATCCAGTTGGAGACAGTGACAATGTCTACATTTATATTTACATTATCACATTTACTCTATAAATCATATGTTACACAGGGAAATGGCATTATATGTGTACTTCCATTTGATAATTACATACTTATATTTAACTCTGTAATTTGCATTTTAGATAGTGAAAACAATTACCCCTTGTGAGTGCGCAATGGCAGTGCCTTTTACCACTTACAAATCTACATTTTAAGTTACTCTTCATTTTGACAATATCTTTGCAAAACATGTTTTAGAATATTGTTTGTTTCCTTTAGTAGAAAGTTTAAGGTTGAAATCATTATCTAGAAAAAATCTGAAAGTTTAAATCCTAATGATATGAATTGTGCCTTCCTTACAAAGTGAATGTCTTGTGGTTGAAAACTCAAAACACATAACATTTTAAGAACATTCATAAGCATATAATCGTGCTCCAGATAAAATAGTAACTATAATGAAGGAAAAATTTATTACCTGAAGTGTAAATGCTTCCAATGGAATTGGATCCAACGTTGTCACCAAATAAACATCATTAAACTCATTATTAATATAGGTGCCATTGTTTATAACCCTACATTCACCATAGTATTAGGTAAGAGGAAGTCATATGTGAATATTGTCAATGAAAACCTCAATATATATATGGATTGTTCTATCAATCAGGGTTAAAAACATCCCTTTTATAAATAAACTAAATATAAATAAAGGATGCTCGAAGACATTAGAACGTACTATCAGCATTCATTTCATCTACAAAAAACCTAAATTCAAGAAACAAATAGTGTGCATCAATAAGCTTGTAGAATACATGATGCCATTTAAGTATATGGTCAAAAAAACTGTACCAGCTACATTTAAAAAACCTCAGCAGTCTATTTTGTATTTGTCATGCTGTCATGCAATCCTGTTTGCTTCCAAAAAAGACTTTTGAACTTTCGTGCTTGTTATAATCTAGAATCAAATAAAAGGAAGGATAATGCAAGGTTCTCTGACTTCATAATTATAAGCTTCTGATATCTATTTCTTGCAAAACTCATGATGTACAACATGAGAAATCAATATTCTGTAGTCCAGAGAATATAACCAAAACATAATATGGACAAAGAAGCCAACAAATATTCACAATAAACAGCAAACACGCAACTCACAAAACTTGAATGAGAAACTGGCATATACTCATATCAAATGCAACGTATGATTTTCCAAAAAGGACAGTAACACAAAAACAGGAAGAATACCAAAGAGAGCTCCCTCAATGAGTATCTGACATGAATATACTGTTAGAAAATTTGTTGTCATTGATGTCAAAGGTGTGTGATGGAAAATTCATTACTGTCATTGCAATCATTCCAAAGCAGATTTATCCTCACAAGGAAGCAGTTAAATTCATTCTTGGCACCCTTATTAAGTTTAAAAATAAAATAAATAAATTCCTTTTTGTATGGGCTGACTTCCCTAATGTGCCCTCCTTGGCAATGCATTAAAAATTAAATTAAATTAATTTTATTGGGCCAACCTCAAGTGTAGCACCCTTATTTTAGGAATTAAAATTCTTAAATAAATGTTTTATTTATAGGAACCGACCCCCTAATGGAGCGCCCAAGATGGGTTTGAAAGGGTGCATATAAATGAAAGGTTGCCCTCTCTTTGCAAGGTGTGTGTCTTTTCATGAAATCGCCCCCTTTGGAGAAGATATAAAGATGAGTTTGAGAGGTGTTGTCAAGGAAAGCAATTATTGAATATCTTTCCTATTCAAGGCAGACTGAGGAGCAGATCTAGATCAGATTTATAAGAAAATCTGAAGGAGCTTATGAGCAGATTTTATGAAGAAATCATAGCAGATCTAAGAGAAAGATAATAGCAAATTATAGATCTATGAGCAGAAATATAGCAGATTTTGGTGAAGATATTAAGGCAGATTTGTGAAGCATCTTGAAGTAACAATACACTTAATATTCATTTGGAGGTTGGTGCCTCCTATTTGAGCAGATCAGGAAGTTGGTGCCTCTCATTAGAAGAGATTGGTGTCTCTTGTTGGGTTGGTGCTCAATCTTTGGGGATTGGTGTCTCCAATGGGTTGGTGCCTACTAAGTTTGTAAGAGAAGTTGAATGTAAGCAATATTTTGCCATCGTTTTTTCCCGAAAGGGTTTCCACATAAAATCTTGTGTCTCTGTGTGTAGATCTTGTATGATTGCTTTATTATGGTTATTAAATTTTTACTACATAAAAGATTGTCCTATACTGATTCAGGCCCCCTCTCAATATAAGTGTGTGTGCACATCATATACAGTCAAACCTATAGGCATGTCAACTAGCCAATCAACCAACGCCTGTTTGGTCTAACAAAATATTCCAATACTTTTACTAAACATAATGCCAAAATATAAAATAATAAAAGCTGCTATATTCATTGTATTGAAATAGTTCCAATACATGCTATATAAGAACCAAGCTTGATTATGTGAATGACCAATGCTACAAAAGCGTACATGCTAGGTATGCGGGTATGTTCCATAAAGTACCCAAACCCATCCCTAGCCTATATGAGACACCATATTCAACGTATGTTTCTCCCAAATTGAGGGTGTTTGTAGTCGGCCGTGTTTATAAATAATTAAGTTATAGTCGGCCAAACCAATCGTATATAAAATAAATAAAATAATACTTGTGCACAACATTAGAGTAATATGAGTTGTAATCAGGAACTAATCCCAACAGTTGGGTAGTTGTAGGAATCATTGCCGACGGTTGGTATCTCAACCAACATCGGCCAGCTATTTATATGATCATTTCATTCTAGTCGGGACCCGACATTGTGATACTCTGATGTACTTGTTGATATACTTGATAAATAAATGCAATGCTCTATTCCATGCAATTCTTGTGTAAATGATATGCTTTATAATTATTACTACACATTCTCATTTACTCCATGTTCCTTTGTTAGACCACTTAGCGAGTAAACATTTGGCGCCATTGCTGAAGTGGACCTGGTAAACATCACCTATATGAGAGAATGGCATCGTAATGCCTCAGCCAACCAAAGAGTCGGTGCAAGCGAACAAAGATAGGGAATACGCGTTGACGGAGGATCTCATAAACCTGTGGGACATCTCATTGAGAGATCACGTACGGAGGGAGGCTCTCAGGCGAGAAATCCCTCAGGCAGTCATCTCGGACAGACTACACGTCAATCCAGAGGTCGACCACCTCCTCAACAAACTACTAAGGTTGATCGCTCGTCACTACATTATATTGCAAGACCTTTGAGCTGAGAGCAACCAAGAACGACAAAGGCAACAGATACTGCAAAAGCATGAGGAAAGAAGCAAACAGAAGGAGGAAGAACACAACACTAGTTGTAGGCGTACTCTCGGCAATTAATGCCAATACGACCCAATAAGGATAAAAACCGAACACCAAGCGGACAAGAAACACCCGCAGAAAGACTACAAAGATCATTGAGATTAAAAGAACAAGAAGACCGACGAAGAAGATTTTTCACGAATCGTTGAAGAAGCAAACGAAGACCTAAATGAGATAAACCAAGACATTACCAAACTGAACAGAAACCTTGTTGATGAACAAAACCAAGAGACTTTCAAGACACCGTCTATAATAGACAGAGAAAAATATAAAAAATGATGAAAATGAATTAACAAAAGAACTTGAAAACAACATATGCCGCATTCAAGAGTTTTCCATATTGGACGACGAAGAACCGAGAATTGCAAGATCCGAGCTAAAGACCCCCGAACGGAGGGAGTATAGGGATGAACCCCAAGAGACTCAAAGTGCAGAGGACGCTGAGAGGGGACGAATGGAAGACCCGTACGTTGCCGAGAGTGCAAGAGAGGCACCGAAACATTTCGGGAGAAATGGCCCAATTAGGTCCAACGCACAAGGACACCGAGGAAGAAAAATGGTAACTCCGCTAGCCAGTCCAAGCGTGGAAAGGCAGAAGTTGCCAAAGTTCACGAGGAATGGTTCAGAGGATCTAGTATGTCACTATAAGACGTGAGACGATATGGATAGCGAATGGACAGGACAACGTGGATTACTAGCAAAGAGTGTTCCCAACAACGCTGAGAGGCATAGCCATAGACTAGTACACTGAACTCAAAGCAACACAGAAAGTCACATGGAGAGCACTGAAGAAAGCATTTGAGGAAGAATTTAAACTTTTGAGAGACGGCAATGAAATCGTAGCAAAGATATATAACATGAAGTAGGGAAAGCATGAAAACTTACGAGCCTATAATCGTAGGCTCAAGGAGTTGCTAGTAAAATTGGAGACTCAACCGACCAATGAATTGAAGAAATGATGGTTCATTGAAGGGTTGCTCCCATTGTTAAGGAAAAAGATGAAAGTCGCACCTCCATCATCGTACGCTGAAGTGTACAATCAAGCAATGGACATAGAAAGTGAAGACAAAACATCTTCCCGAGGAAAAAGGAAGACAGATGATGATGAGAGCACAAACGACAACAGCGATGGTGAATCAAAGACCGTCCAAGCATTAAGGAAGGACATGATGAGAATGATGGATTTGAAGGCCGAGGAGAGTACAAGAGAAACCAAAGAATTATGGTGCACTAACTGTAAGGGGGAAGGTCACACAAAGGCAAATTGCCCAAAAAAGCTATTTTGTGATATCTTGCCAGGTGATGGGACATTCCATCAAGGAATGCCCATACAATTTGAAAACAAGGAGCACACATGTACTCTTTACACAAGGAGAACAATCAACCCCACCAAACACACCACCGAAACCCTGGAACAACTCCAACACATCCCCTTGAAGCTATCGAAATAGCAAAAGAGATAATAATACTGGGCCAACAAGCAAAATACAATATGACAGCAAAGGCAGACCCATGATACAATGTCGAAAGTGCAACGAATGGGGTCACTTTGCCCAAGAATGCCAAAATGGTCAAGGTTCGGGGGAGAAACTATGTAAATGGTGTGGACCAAGTGACCACGAAGACACTGACTGCCCCAAGCAGAAAGGCATCAATATGATAGAGGTGGAAAATCAAAAGGAAGAGGTACTAGGGATCACCAAAGCACAAACAAAGAAAGCCACCTACCTTGACCCACGTACGAAAAAGAAACGAATGAAGGAATCCAAAGTAGAAGTGGAACAGGCGATGGCGAAGGAACAAATAACCGATCAAGAGATTCCAAGTACCTCATGGCGGTCGGATTCAAAAAAGAATATTGTACGATAGGTACTGCAAACCATCGTACCCATCAATGTGACCGACCTTCCCCAGACTATGCCACAGCTAAGAATGGTAATCATGAATGTAGTCAGTGATGAACAACACAAACAACAAGAACGTTGAAGGAAGGAGATGGTAGCAAAACCTCAACCCAAGGGTGAACAAGTCATCGACCCAATGTTGCTAACAGTAAACGTCGGGAAGAGACCAGCGATCATACAAATGGAGATCAGAGGAAAGAATTTAACAAACACGATCGTCGATGGAGGATCAGGAGTCAATGTACTACCTGAAGACACATGGAAGTGTCTCGGGAAACCTACGCTTTGGCCACCAATGTTTCAATTGGTGGGCGCCGACCAACATGGCATCAAGCCGTTGGGAACACTAATGGCACAAAAGGTGACAATCGGGACACAACCATTCTTGCTAAACTTGTAGTCATTCCATTGCAAAAAAAGGCGTACGATGCACTGCTCAAAAGGGGACGGCTGGTGGCAACCAAAGCAGATCATAACTAGAAAAGAAACACACTGTCTATAGAGAGCGACAGAAGGAAATATGTAATTGACTTAAGAAACCAAGCAGTCAGCGAAGAGTTGGCATCGTCAAACTTTGAATCTAAAGGAGGGTTTGGAATGGATGAAGAAAGGGGAACTATAGAACCGAACGATGAAGATATTCTAGACCTCCAAGAATGCTCGGAGGACAAGACGAGTTCGCTCAACGGACTCTTCCACCGGCAAATGGAGGACTACAAGGTATTTCAGCGAGATTGCAATATGCTACAAATTAAAGAAACTAAAGAGGAAGGAAAAGACGAAGCATCGACAAGCCAAACATTTCCTCCAAATACAGGGAATACAAAGGAGTGGCCAAAGTAGATGACACCAGCACACAACTTTGAAAAGGACAAGATGATCAAGTACAATGAGCCAAATATAAAGAAGGTAAATCTGGGAGAAGATAATCCCCAAGCGATTTTGATCGGAGACGACTGGAATCCAATACTAAAAGTAGCGGCATTTAATTTTTTTACAGAATACAAAGACGCCTTCACATGGACATACAAGGATTTGAAGGGTGTGCCTCCTAAATTGTGTGTACATAGAATTCCATTAGCGGCGGGAGCATAGCCCGTACGAAAGAGACCATACCGGATGAACAAAACTATGCGGCGAAGGTGGAGGAAGAAATTCAAAAGATGCTAGAAGCAGGAATAATATTCAAAGTTGAAGTGAGTGACTGGGTGTCACCGATGGTGATATCACTAAAGAAAAAATCTGAGCAGATTCGAATATGCGTGGACTTTTGGAGCCTCAATGCGGTGACCATAAAGGATGCCTTCCCGATCCCATTCACCGTCTCAATACTAGAAGTAGCAAGGCATGAAATCTATTCATTCATGGATAGGTTTTCGAGCTACAACCAAATAAGCATAGCCGAAGAAGACAAACTTAAGACAACGTTCATAGTTGAAGACGGAGTGTAGGCATACAACCAGATGCCATTCGGTCTATGTAATGCTCCAGCGACCTTCCAAAGGATAATACAGCACATATTTGAAAAGATGTCAGTAGGGAACATCAAGGTGTTCCTAGACGACTAGTCGATCTACAGCGACAAACAAACACACTTGAAGGCTCTCCAAGAATGCATGGAACAATGCAGAGCGACATTACTAGCACTCAACCCTAAGAAGAGTCCGTTCATGGTGCCTCAAGGAAAAGTCTATAAGGCTGGACTAAAGACTGACCCAGAAAAGATTTGAGTGATCGTACATATGGAACAGCCCCAGAACATCACCGGGGTAAATTCATTCCTCGAACACGTCAGGTACTACAAAAGGTCCATCAAGAACTTTGCCCAAACTTCTTAGACATTGTTCCTTCTTGTGATGTAATCAGTTTTGTTGCAATGCCCTAATATAATTTGATTATGGCCACTTTATACTACAATAATGTCTTTGGAGAGTAGTTTTTAGTATGCTTGTCTCAACTTAACTACTAATAAGGTAAATACCATCCTCTAAAGTATGAGGACAATTTATTGTCCAATATTCTTTCGATTCATGTACTACTATACCTCAATAAAATCAAGAGTTGGAAATTGGCAAGACTTGTTACTTAAGACAATTTTTCTCTCATTTCATCACCACAAGGATCCTAGGCAATGATACCAATTCTTCATTACCCCTTGTTGAAATCTACAATTGCATCCTTCATCATGATGGATTATTTTGTGAATATCAAGATCATTATAATTGTTGCAAGCATCATTATTGCATGATCGTATAACTATATATATATATATATATATAGTTATATATAGTTATACGATCATTATATATATATATATATATATATATATATATATATATATATATATATATCATATATATATATATATATTTTATATACGATCATTATATATATATCATATATATATATTTTATATACGATCATTATATATATACGATCATGCAATAATGATGCTTGCAGCAATTATTAATCCTTATTAGTAATTATTCATTTGATCCAATCTATTTGTTTCTCTTCAAGCAATATCTTCTGAATATTAAAAACAGATCAAATAGGGGAATAAAAGTTCTATCAACATCTATTAGAAGATCAAGCAATTTGCAACTCTGATATACCAATCAGATTAGAAATATCTTACAACAATGTTATTCAATTGTGGTATGCAAGATAATAATAAGATTGAGTATATATATGTATATATATATATATATATACATATATAATGATCGTATATATATGTATATATATATGTGTATATACAATCATGCAATATATATATATATGTATGTATGTATGTATGTATGTATGTATAGATAGATAGATAGATAGATAGATAGATATGTGTGTGTGTGTGTGTGTGTGTGTATGTATATGTATATTTTATATAAATCTATATATTTCTAATTACTTTCAATCTCCCTTATTGCAAATTAGTTATTATGAAAGTAACTATGCATATATATATATATATATATATATATATATATATAATTCAAATGCATACCCATCTCTGATTATATCATCTGCTACCGCTTATCTGAATGCAGGCTTATTCTCATTGCCTCCATCTAATGTTCCTTTTACATCTCTTTCAAATCTACATATACCTCTTTTAGATCTGCATATATCTCTTTCAGATCTGCATATTTTTATCTTTTAGATCTGCATATTATATCTCTCCTGCTGTGTCCCCTTTTTCTTCAATACCCCACCCCTTGTATATCCTCATATCTCAATGATGGGGCACACCTCTTTGAAAAGAGATGTCTTTTTAAATGGCAATGTCCTTTTGTTAAGGAAGGATTGCTTCCTTAAAACTAATTGTTACTCATTCAACATTAATATTGTTCCTAAAGTCTTTAATTACTACCTCCAATCAATCGTTGCATTATGTAATCACTGCCCTCACATTCATAATATTAATCGCTGCTTGGGTTAACTGATCGCTGTTTTTGTATCCCTTCACATTCTACGATTCCATGATATAGTCGCTGCCTTCAATATCACTGTCTTTTAATATGGAATTGCTACCATACCAATCGCTGTCTTCTCATAATTGTTGTTTGTTTACTAATTTTATATTAATATATTATATGTTTATTTATATATATATATATATATATAGTATTACATTTCACCCGATGCGTGTGGCTTGTGAGCCGCTGTGCGCATCCCCAAGGACTAGTTTCACCCCAGCTCGCCCACTACTCCATCGAGGGGGTCGCGGGGACACCCTGGGTTATCAAAATATATATATATAGTATTATATTATAATGATTATAAATATAATAATATTTAAGTTGTTAATATTTATATTGTTATTTATTTTATTTATTTATTTGCTTTATACTTTAGTGTTGCAATTTCGGGGGCATGACATAAAGTCGCTTTAGCATTAATTAATTAATTAAATATAAACATCCATAATATTACTTTAGGAAAATTTAATATTTAATTAATTAAAATAACTTAGTGGTGACTATTCAGAAGTTGGGAACATTACATAGCTTTATTCTCATTCATTCAATATGCAAGGTATATAGGAATATCATAAAATCGGTCCCCGACTATGAACAACAAGTACATATAAATATTAGACCGATTTTGGTTAAGGCTACCAACAATCGGTAACTACTAACCAACTACAACAACCATTAGGGACTAACATGTAATTACAAAACACAATTATTTATTTATTTATTTATTTATTTATTACCTAGCAGACTAAAACATATTCACTTGACTTTCGGGTGACTACACATATCTGCCAGTTACAAAAAGGTACTGTGAGTGTGAAGATGGTTGAATGGTTGATTACCTCTCCTTCAGTTGCAGAAACTTCCTGAATCATATAGAGGAAACTGAATATATTTTGACATCTGAGATATAGAAATGTCAACTCCCTGAGGCAATGCAACAGGTAGCTGCCAAAAGACATGCAAAGGCCACTACTTGAAGGGCACAAAGCACTCTACCCCACCACTCCTCCAATGGCCTCTTTAAGTCTGGTGCAATGACTGCCACCTCATTCTAGAGGGTTGTGTAAAAGAACAATGATCCACATAAAATGGTTGAAGATGCCACTAAAAATTATTTGAGTTCTTAAGATCGATTTATAGATTATGGCCTAGCACCTTAATAGTTCACTCTGCAAATCTGTTATGATTTTTCATCTTTCTTAGTTTCCAGATGTATAAGTTCTTAAAATTTTTCCTTCAAGCTGTATTTCAATCTTTTGTATCTTTTATATGCTCTTGGTTGCAGGTTCTTCCCGATTTGTTAAAATAGGCATGCTTTATTGCCCACTAACCTAGTGTAAGAAAGGTTATAGCTTTTTGTTAAAAGCTGTCCTTTCTTAAATATAATTGCTAATCATAAAAAAAAATTCCTTTGAAAAGAATGAAATATTACAAGAACCGATCATAGATTAGCCATAATCACAACCTTAATAAATTATGGAAAAGAAAGAAAGATAGACTCCAAATTTGAACAGTTTAGCCTATTGATCCTTCTCTCATCACATGATGTAGGTTCATTAAACATCATGCATTTTCTTAATGCTCAGCAGACATAAAGTACTTCGTTCAAAAGAGGAACTTACGATTGTTCAAGATACTCAAAGAGTAATTCAAATGCTTCCTCTGGAAGTGTTATTCCTAATTCTTCCTGCATCTCTCTCCTGTAAATGTTAATTTTCAGGGTCAATTCAAAGGAAATAGCAAAAAAGTTAAAAATAACATGAAGGCATATTAGAATTGCTTTTAATATAAAAATATATTAACATAGTCTGATGCACAGCTCATGATTTCAAATACTTTGAAAATAAGATAATAAATCATTGCACCTCAAACTCCACTAGCATCTATTAAAAAAATGTTACATAAATCATCCTCCATTCGTTTTATGAGACAAAGCCATCACAAGATAGAATCTTAGAAGGTAGCTTGTTTAATAATAGGATGCATCCAATTTGATTTTGGCAATTCATATCCAGGATCAAAGACATTCTTCTGCCAAAAACTTAAAGTCCCATAAAACAATGATTCGACCTCTAAATTTTATTTTCTGTGGTCCAAGATCCCCAATGTCAACAAATTCAAGTCAATTTGCTAATCATTCTGCAAAAACAACATGCTGCAAAAGTTCCTTTGCTATGTATTTGATGTGTCATTGCATTTTCATCAGTACAATCAGAAAACACATGCAAAAGGCTTTTCTGAACTTTCAAGTTCAATAAATTAATTTTGAACTTTCCTTCTATACTATTTTTCTTATTAACCATCGACTGGTCACTTACTAGAGGAAGAGAAAAATGCCACATTAAAAATAGTCCTTGGGCTATTCCATAAAAGGGATGAAACTTTACCATATGGCATGAATCGTGGACTAGCTCAGTTTTCCCCAAGCTACTCAATGGCTAAGGGAAAAGAAATTTCTGGTGCAAATTGGGAAAGCAAAACACATAAATTCTAATGGCCCCGAATTGGAGGTATCGTGATTTAATTAAATTAATTAGTTAAGTTGTCCAAATTAATGATATTTCATAAGAATAGCTTAATTGATTATTTTAATTAAAATAAAGTGGAAGTATTAAATTAATTATTTATAAAGTTATTCCAATAAATTAATATCAAAAGGATGACTTTATATTTAATTAATTTAATAAAGTGACTAAATAAAATAATACATCATAAAGTCACTTAAAGGAATAAAATAATATTATTTCTAGAAGCTTCTTGAAGTTGGATGAGAATTCTTTATAAGGAGCTCAATGCAAGCCATTTTCATCATGTCTGGAGTTATTCTATTTTCCATACCTGCATGGTAAGAGCTGAGGCTTGCATTACTCGAGGGTTTGAAGACTCTAGGGTACCGGTTTCGGTTGTGAAAGATCAACCCTAGCTGGAGATTGTGGAGAAATCCATCCAAGGTTTCTACAGGTGCTTCATTGGAGAACTTGACAGGCGCAATAGCTGATGTATTATTGCCCTTCTGACAAGGAATTGCGGTTTGATGTGATTGCTGGTTTATTATCGCATCATCAACATTGCAGCAGCTGAGGTATTGTTGCAAACATATTCTCATTTAAGGTGAAAGTTTATTCTTGTTGGGTTAATCATTGCCAAAATTTAATGGTCTCTTGACCAAATTTTGGGAAGCTTATAGAAATCGATTTTAGGAAATCATTTATAGAATTTTGTGAAGATTGGCAGTCCTTGGAGAAATCATCATTTTCAGTTTGTAAGTCTTTTGCAGTCAAGTAAGGTAATTCATCAGATTTATGCATTTGTGGAGGGTCGATTCATAGCTGGTCTGTAACAGTTTTATTGCTGTGGGAGAAGATCAAATCATGGCAGCTAAGGAAGAATCAATTTGGGAAAGGATTTCATTGAGTTTGGAAGGATCAATTTTCAGTTTACTGTCATCAATAAAATCGATTATTTCTTGCAGCAGGCCATGGCTTCCTAACTTGTGTGGTGCAGCTCTTGGACAGTTTGCTTTGAGCATTAGAATAAATCGGAAGTCTTCTATTGATAGGCACTGGCTGATAGGACAAGTTTCATCAACAATCTGACAATAAAGGTAGTTCGATTCAGAGGTGGCTGGACTGTATAAGTTCGGTTCATGACAGCTGGGTCAATTTCATGTTTGAAGGCACAATAAAACTTTGAATCTTCTTTTGAAGGGGTCGCAGTCCAACCTTGAGCATAGGTGCTGCCATCACACATTACAGGGATGACTTTTAAGAAGGAATCGATTGGCTACTTGCATTGCTGGTTTCAGGCAATGATCCAGGTTCACATTTGATATTTAATCTGTCTTTAGAAGTGCATATAGTCGTCATTTGTAGCAATTGTAGTTGCTGCCCTAGCATCATTTTGTATTGCTCAAATTTATTGTATTGCTGGACCAATAGTGTGTAAATCGTCCCCTGTTGGAATCATCTTGTGTGAACTTCATTTGCAACTTTTGTAATCAATTGGGAGTCAAAACATGGGCAATATAATGGAGTTGGGAGTTTGCTGTCCAAATGTTTGTTAAAATATCAATCTGCTGTAGCTGTGCATTTGCTTAGTTACTTGCATTTACATTCTCATTGCATTTTTCAAGTTCAGTTCAGTCATTAGTTAGAATCTTGGATGCATTTGAATCATTATATAAACTCAAACAAAGGGAGAAGTTATTTATCAGCTGGAAGGTGATCGTCTGCCAACTGTTTGACGAAATTCCTAAGAGCTCAAAACAGAAAATTTTGGGTCAGAATTGGCAAGGGCTCTTACATAAATCTAACAGCTAGTACTCCTCAATGATATCAAATATTGTTTTTACTGCCAGATATATCTGACAGCAGAATTTTGGGTCCAATGATAATGCCAAATCTACAAGAGAACCAAGAACCAACAATGTGCAATTGCTCACCACTAACCACTCGTTAAAGCCCATTCTCTTTGAACCAAAGTGTACATAATTTCAAAGAGGCAACACAAGTGGAATTCCTTCCACAGCTAAGAAATGATGATCTGCAAATCCTCAATCCAGTTCATGCAATAAGCTTTTAATGCAATGCCCATATCTACGTGACAAAACAATGGCTTGAGTATGGTCCCACCTGGCAGATATGAGGGATGTATCTCCCGCAGAGATATGACCTGCACTGGAGATATCCCAGCATCCTGGCCATGATTCTTTGCAGTCTGCCCGACGCTGTAATAGTAACTCTCCAGTGCTTTCTGCATAAATCCATACATGAACTGCTCGATGATAATCCCCATTTTTGTGAACTGAACTCCTACACACAAAAAACAAACACTGTCAAGGAATTCTGCTTTGAACTTAGAATGAAAGCATTAAACATCATCAACTAGGTTTTAAGTAAAATATCTTAGAAGCTACTAGAAATGAGGTTCTTTGCAACAGCCCTATCAAATATACATTGGAAATTAAAGCATGGATATGTACATTTGACTACGTAATTGCAACCAAGTTAATTTTAGCTAACGCTAATGTACATTAAATTAATTGTGCCTACAAAAATGTGGTATGTGCGCTCATAACCAACACACTAATTTATTAAGTCTTTAGATAATTTCATAGATATCCTCTCACAAGGCTAATAATAACTGATTCTTTGGGACTTGTTTAAGTTTGACTGTCCCAATCAGTATGTTCCTAGTTGAAACTTTAAAGCCAAAGGAATATACCAAACCAAATGCATTGCACAACCAATTTGAGGCAGATACGTGCAGGTAAACTATAGACTAAATACAAATCAATGAGAATGTTACAAGGTTAGCTATGCAATAGTTTTGATCATAACAAATTTCCCTGGCATATAAATTGAGAAAAGAGTAATAGTTTGACTATTATTTAGCAACAATTAAACTTGTTTTATCGCTTCTAGCATGGTATTCATCTAAAAATAGATTATTTGCAATTGCAATATATAATGTGAAGTTCTCAAGGTCAAAAAAAATTATCTCTACCAAAATGCGAAGAGGATTGGATGCACTACATCTCTTGTAATCTGTGCATTTACAGTATTTCAGGTGTGTGAAGAATTATGACTAATTAAATGAGTTGTAAATTGGGGAAATATCAAATGTACTCTCATTTGCAGTGAGCCTTAACTATGGATCACAAAAGATAAACTAATACCTGAGCATCCCTAGAAAAACAACTTGATTCTGCATGTTGAAGAGTAATTTTCAGTTGCTCGTGATTGCATTGTTGACTGA